>JAVLUE010000157.1:0-162270 GCA_034190945.1 Octodonta nipae
GATTTTTCAAAATATTGTTTCAATAAATGGGGCAAGTTATGGCCATTTATTGAAAAAATTGATATTGAAAGTCGAATTTAAAATTGATTCCGACTGAATTATCAGTTGATTATAAAATAAAAATTTTTTACATTTTGTTCTAATGAATAATACGATCATGAATAAAAAGATTAAAATTAGAAATGATAATTAAAACTAAATTTGAAAGGAATTCTCCATGAATTATACGTCGAGTATGAAATGGAGGTTTTTTTAGAAAATTGCTCCATTAGATAATGCTATCGTTTGAAAAAAATTAAAAGTAAGATTCGATAATCAGAACTAAATAATCACATAAATAATCCATTGAAAAATGAAACTAAGGTTTTTTAAGAATATTGCTCCAATAGATAATGCCATCATATGAAAAAATTAGTAAATTAGAATCGATATTCAAAACAAAATTCAAGATGAATATCACTTGAATTATCCGTTGAATATAGAATAGAAACTGGACAAAATGTCTCATCTGGATGATTTTTTGAACATCTGACATAAAATTTGAAAATTTTTAATCTTCAGAAAAATGTTGGGAATGAATTGCTTCAGATAAATTTGTTATTGGCCCTTACAAATTTCAACCAAAATCATTAATTAAATGAAGCGATTGAATAAAGCGAATGATGAAATGCGTTAGTCATTTCCTAAGACATTCACCATACACTCATCGCGCACCCATCACACAATCATAGGTTTAACCTTCTCAGTGTACCTTAATTATTCGTTGAGTAAAAAATAAAAATTGAGAAATAAAAATTTGAAAAATTCCTTATGAATATCTCAAATATCGAATCAAGTTTAGAGTTTTAAACCTTTTAAGTTTCACATCATGAGAAAAAATTAAAAGCTGTAGCCTTCGAGTTTATCGGAATTCGAGAATTTTCGAAGAATATAAAAAAAGTATATATTAATTTTAAAACTTCCATCAATAATAACATAACACAATAATGACATAACTGACGATTTTCAAGTCAAAAAATGTTCATTTTAAAAATTAAAAAATCAAAGGCTTTAGCTTTACTGTTTTTTCAAAAATCAAAAATATTACTTGAATTATCCGTTGAAAAATAAAATTAAGGTTTTTTAAGAATATTGCTCCAATAGATAATGCCATCGAATGAAAAAATTAGTAAATTAGAAATTATCGATATTTGAAAAAAATTTAAGATGAATATTACTTGAATTATCCGTTGAAAATAAAATAGAAACTTCTCGAATATCGCTCCAATATGTCATCCAATAATAAAATAATTAAAAAAAAGTTAGAATTGTAAACCAAATTTAAAATCAATTTTACCTGAATGATCCGTTAAAAATGAAATAAATTCAGATTTTTCGAAATATTGTTTCAATAAAGGGAGCTAGTTATGGTCAATTATTGAAAAAATTGATATTGAAAGTCAAATTCAAAAGTGATTCCGATTGAATTATCAAATGATTATAAAACAAAAATTTTTTGCATAATGTTCCAATGAATAATACGATCATGAATAAAAATATCAAAATTAGAATTGATATTGAAAACTAAATTTAAGATGAATATTACATGAATAATTCGTTGAAAAATGAAACTAAGGTTTTTTCAGAAAATTGCTCCAATAGATAATGCCATCATATGAAAAACTTAGTAAACTAGAATCGATATTCAAGACAAAATTTAAGATGAATTTTACTTGAATTATCCGTTGAGTATAAAATGAAAACTCTTCGAATATCGCTCCAATAGATAATTCTATCTTATGAAAAAATTAAAAGTAAAATTCGATATTTAGAACTAAATTTAAGATGAATGTTACTTGAATTATTTGAAATGAATTCTCCATAAATTATCCGTTGAGTATGAAAAGGAGATTTGTTTAGAAAATTGCTCCAATAGATAATGCTATCGTTTGAAAAAAATTGAATTATCCGTTGAGTATAAAATAGAAACTTCTCGAATATCGCTCCAATGTGTCATACAATAATAAAACTAAATGAAAAAAGTTAGAATTGTAAACCAAATTTAAAATCAATTTTACCTGAATGTTCCGTTAGAAATGAAATAAATTAAGATTCTTCGAAATATTGTTTCAACAAATGGGGCTAGTTAAGGCCAATTATTGAAAAAATTGATATTGAAAGTAGAATTTAAAATTGACTCCGATTTAATTATCAGTTGATAATAAAATAAAATTTTCTTGGATATTGCTCCAATGAATAATACGATCATGAATAAAAATATCAATGAAACTAAGGTTTTTTCAGAAAATTGTTCCAATAGATAATGCCATCATATGAAAAACTTAAATTAGAATCGATGTTCAAAACAAAATTTAAGATGAATATTAACTTGAATTTTCCGTTGAGTATAAAATGGAAACTTCACGAATATCGCTCCAATATGTCATCCAATAATAAAACTAAATGAAAAAAGTTAGAATTGTAAACCAAATTTAAAATCAATTTTACCTGGATGATCCGTTAGAAATGAAATAAATTGAGATTTTTCAAAATATTGTTTCAACAAATGGGGCTAGTTATGGCCAATTATTGAGAAAATTGATATTGAAAGTAGAATTTAAAATTGACTCCGATTGAATTATCAGTTGATAATAAAATAAAATTTTCTTGGATATTGCTCCAATGAATAATACGATCATGACTAGAAATATTAAAATTAGAATTGATATTTAAAACTAAATTTAAGATGAATATTACATGAATAATTCGTTGAAAAATGAAACTAAGGTTTTTTCAGAAAATTGCTCCAATAGATAATGCCATCATATGAAAAAATTAGTAAATTAGAATCGATATTCAAAAACAACTTGTCCTTTCAATTAATTGATTCATATTAAGATTTTTCTTGAATTGTTGTTGAGTAACAAAAATCAATTTTTTCAAAATTTCATTCGGTGATACTTCTAAAGATTTATTTTTCCATGATAAAATTCTTCTTAGCCACTTAATTGCTTTCAATCCACCAATTTTATCAAAGAATTCATACAATTGACAATTATTTTGGAACACTTCAAAGATTTTCTTTGTAGGAAATGGTTCAGATGAAAAACTTTTCAATTCATCAACATTCAATGACCACGGATGTTTCTTGAGATATTCTTTAACCGAAGCTCTTCGACTGAACAAGTCAGCAGGGTTAATCTTACTTGGAATGTGAAAGAAACCAATATTCAACTCGTGAGCTATTTCTAAAATTTTCAATACTTTACGAGCGACAACAGTTTTCATAGAATTTGGCGATTTTCTTAATCGTTTAAGATTAATTTCTGAATCGCTGTAAATTTCGATATTGTTCGGTGACAAATAAACTGAGACTTGATGAAGAAACTTATTCAATTCAAGCAAGGCCAGTAATTCTAATTCTGAAATTGTTCCTTTCTTTGCACATTTCGTTTTACCACAAATAAAATTCTCATCACGATATATGACAAAGCCTATAGCTTCTTGACTTGCATCCGCGAAACACTCCTTTGCCTTCAACAAATCTTGGTATTTTGAGTTGATTTAGAGGTTCGATTTCTTCATAAAATTTTTTAAGTTGATTCTGAATTTCGTCAGATACCGGTTGATCCCAATCTTCTTTACAATCTTTAAACAGCCAGCGTAGCTGCAATTTCAAGGGGTCTAAAAATCCCAAAAGATCGAAAACTTTGCCAATAGCTCTCAAAATTTCTCTTTTAGTGTTGGTCTTGCTTAGATTCGGAACTTTTACGGACAGCGTATCATCAGCTATATTCCAGCTAATGCCGAGCAATTTTGCGATTTCAAATTCCTTTATTTCAAATTTTTCTGCCATCAATTTGGAATTTGACTTGAACTTGTGCATTTCAAATCCCGATTCAGCGAACTTCCTTTTAGCAAAAATTAAAGCATCTTTCAAATTGATATCATTATCGTCACATAAAATAACATCATCCATGTATATGGATTGCTTGAATATACTCTTGAACTTGGATGGGAATTCTTCAACAATAGCTGCCACCACTTGTGTTAGTATTGCTGAGGCACAAACCACGCCAAAAGGTAAGACTTTCATCTCGAATTTTCGGAAATTATTTCCATCAAACAATAAAAATCTCAGATACTTGCGATGATCTTTAAAAATGGATATTCTTAAAAAAGCCTGTTTTAAATCCGCGATTGCTACGAATTTGGAAGAGCGACAACGCAAAAGATGTGGCAAAATGTTCAAACCTTGAGTTTCACATTTAAACAATAAATCATTCAAAGAAAATCTTCCAAAACTAGCGTTCATCACAACACGGAATTTCGTTGACTCAGCTCGAGGTCGGATTACTTCATGCATCGGAATAAAGTAACCATCAGAATCAACAATTTCTTCAGCAAAACCTTGATCTTTAAACTTGAGCACTTCTTGAGCAAAAATGTCCCATTGGCTATTTTTGCTTAATCGTTTGTATAAATTTACTGCTTTACTTTCAGCGATTTTAATATTATCGGCCGGGCGTAAGAGGAAATAAACGGTAATTCCGCTTCGAATACACCTTGATCAATTTTTTTTCAATTTTATTTGAACATTTTCGATTTCCATTGAATCCTCGACAATTTCTTCTAAAATCAAATCTTTCGTTTTGACTTCAAAGCTTTCAATGTTTGATTTTGAGCCGATGGAGCAGCGACCAAAAATAGTTTCAAATGCTGTACCATCAAATCCCTCAACAATCTTGCTCAACTGATCGGATCCCACAATTATTTTAGACCGGCACATGTTGTCACAAACATAGGCACTAATTTCAGTTTTAATCTCTGCTCCTTTCAATTCAATTTTAGCTATTTTATTAACTTCACATGACTTTCCGTTAAACGAATCAATAAAAATCGATTTTACTTCTTTCAATTTGTCATTGATTACTACGCTTGAATGAACGAGAGTCACATCAGATCCTGAGTCCAAAAGAATTTGAACCGGTTCTCCATTTCTAAGCTTTCCCGTCAAAATCGGTCTCTTGTCTTGAATCGGTGTCAAGTCTGATACTATTTCATTACAATTTTCACTTCTTCTTGGTTGTTGATTTAGCAGGACACCATGCATGATCGTTGGGTGCTTCATTTTACATATTTTACAGCATAAATTTGCTCTTGACGGACAATTTCTGTAAAAATGTCCATTATCGAAACAACCCGAACAAAGATTACGTATTTTATTTCTTTTTTCTTCTACTGAAACTTCCGCTTCACAATACTTAGAATCATGATTTTGACTACAGAAGATACATCTTCTGTCGTTGGCTACTTTGATTGTTGAACAATTTTTAGATGGAAATTTGTTCTTCACAGATTTATCAAATTTAAAGTTGGAGTTAATTGACCAATTGTCTGTACGATTCATCTCTTTTCTCATAATCCCTTTAGTCCTTTTCTCAATATATTTCAATGCTTCCTCAATGTTTTCACAATCTTCAATAATTTTCTCTTGATCAAAGCTGTTGAATCTAGATGCTAGATTTCGTAACAATAAGCATCCCACGTGCTCGAACTTAGGACCTAAAGACTGCAACAACTCAGAAATATCTTCCACCCGTTCCTGCATCTCTAACCAGTTTTCAGCGCTTGAATTTGACTTGATGAATGAAAGTTTCAGAATTTGTTCTTCAACCTTTAATCGAATCTTCTTCTCATTACTATATTCTTTCTTGAATTCATTCCAAATGAAATGGAATTCTTCATTTCTTCTTGCAAAAAGTTCGAATTTTCTCTTCGCTCGTCCGGACACAGATTGGAGCAATAAAACAAATTTATCAGAATCCGACAAATCGTTATTGTTGACGACCTTTTTCTTAAAGGCTAACTCAAAGGAGTGCCATTCAAATATATTACCATCGAATTTTGGCATTTTTAAATTCGAAGCACTTTTATCAATTGTATTTCTTGATAATGGTTCACTATATGAAGAATCGGATTCATTTTCATTTTCCAAAATTAAATTTGGGTTGAAATCTTCTTTTTCTTGGAGACTTTTTGTCTTCTTGCCACTAAGAAGACTTGACTTACTTCTGGTTTCCATCTTTTCAAATCAAACAGTAATTTTTCTTCTCAACTTAATTCTCTTGACTTTCTTTCTCTTGATCTCTTGAAAACTTAATAATTGCGTAAAAATGTTAAGGTTTTAGACCAACTTTTTACTAAAAAATAAGAAATTAAATAATACGAAAAATGATGAAAAAGAATACCGCAATTTGGGCAGACAAAATTAACAAAATGAGAGAAAAATTAGCAATGAATGAAAACTTTAGAAAAAACACGCTGCATGTGTGTTGCCTTGAACTTTTGTGCTCATCTTCTTTTCTATTTGGACGTGTGCCGTCACATGCCATCATATGAAAAAATTAGTAAATTAGAATCAATTTATGAAACAAAATTTAAGATGAATATTACTTGAATTATCCGTTGAGTATAAAATAGAAACTTCTCGAATATCGCTCCAATATGTCATGCAACAATGAAAGAAAAAAAAAAGTTAGAATTGTAAACCAAATTTAAAATCAATTTTACCTGAATGATTCGTTAAAAATGTAATAAATTGAGGTTTTTCAAAATATTGTTTCAATAAATGGGGCTAGTTATGGCCAATTATTGAAAAAATTGATATTGAAAGTCGAATTCAAAAGTGATTCCGATTGAATTATCAGTTGATAATAAAATAAAATTTTCTTGGATATTGCTCCAATGAATAATACGATCATGACTAGAAATATTAAAATTAGAATTGATATTTAAAACTAAATTTAAGATGAATATTACATGAATAATTTGTTGAAAAATGAAACTAAGGTTTTTAAGAATATTGCTCCAATAGATAATGCCATCGAATGAAAAAATTAGTAAATTAGAAATTATCGATATTTGAAAAAAATTTAAGATGAATATTACTTGAATTATCCGTTGAAAATAAAATAGAAACTTCTCGAATATCGCTCCAATATGTCATCCAATAATAAAATAATAATAAAAATGTTAGAATTGTAAACCAAATTTAAAATCAATTTTACCTAAATGATCCGTTAAAAATGAAATAAATTGAGATTTTTCGAAATATTGTTTCAATAAATGGGGCTAGTTATGGCCAATTATTGAAAAAATTGATATTGAAAGTCGAATTCAAAATTGATTCCGATTGAATTATCCTTTTAAGTTTCACATTATGAGAAAAAATTAAAAGCTGTAGCCTTCGAGTTTATCAAAATTCGAGAAATTTCGAAAAATATAAAAAAAGTATATATTAATTTTAAAACTTCCATCAATAATAACATAACACATTAATGAAATAACTGAAGATTTTTTCAAAAACTCGTTTCAATAGGTAATACCACCATTTGCAATAATTGAAAAAAAGTTTTTTAATATTGCTCCAATAGATAATGCCATCATATGAAAAAATTAGTAAATTAGAATCGATATTTAAAACTTAATTTAAGATGAATATTACTCGAATTATCCGTTGAGTATAAAATAGAAACTTCTCGAATATCGCTCCAATGACTAATACGATGATAAGTAAAAATATAAAAGTTAGAATCGATATTTCAAACTAAATTCAAAATGAAAGTTACCTGAATAAAGCGTTGAAAAATATATAGTCTTTGAGTTTTTCAAAAATCGAAAATTTTCAAAAAATATGAAAAAAGTAGGTAATAATTTTAAAACTTCTATCAATAATATCTAAATAATGACATAACTGACGATTTTTCAAAAAATCTTTCTTATTTTTTGATTTTTTAAGTTGTTTTCTTATTGACTTCATTAAAAAGCTTTTTTTTGAATTTTGGAGTTATCCGTTTAGTATAGAATAAAAATTTTCCGAATATCGATTCAATAAATAATGCGATCATAAGTAAATCCAGATTTTTTTTCAAAGAACTTCGAACATCACTCGAACATCTGATTCAACTTATTGAATAAATTTGAAATTTTTCCTTTCGACAAAATCTCTCTTGAAAGGCGTTATTGAACTCGTTTTTCAAAAACATTTAACGATGAATCAAATAAAGATTTTTTTGGAATATTGCTCCAATAGATAATGCCATCATATGAAAAAATTAGAATCGATATTTAAAACTAAATTTGAGATGATTATTACCTGAATTATCCGTTGAGTATAAAATAAAAATAAATTTAAATCAATTCTACCTGAATGATCCGTTAAAAATGAAATGAATTGAGATTTTTCGAAAGATTGTTTCAATAAATGGGGCTAGTTATGGCCATTTATTGAAAAAATTGATATTGAGAGTCGAATTTAAAATTGATTCCGATTGAATTATCAGTTGATTTTTATAATTTCTAAAATTTTTTTTTCATATTGTTCCAATGAATAATACGATCATGAATAAAAAGATTATAATTAGACTTGATACTTAAAACTAAATTGAAGATGAATGTTACAAGAATTTTTATTAGATTCCTTGAACTGACCTGAATGATCAATTGAGTTAATTCTAAAATAACACAGATTAAATGTTAAATTCTTTTTCATAATAAATCATCATTCTGAATATTTAGTTGAAGCACCACATTTAAAAACATTGAAAACAACAACAAAATAAAAAGCAATATTTGAAAGAACATATGTAAAAAAAAATTTTTAGCTATGAGAAAATAATTTTCTTTTTATACCAAACAATAGTCGACTGATGAGTATTTATTGAGCTGATAAGTTATCTTTCTAGTCAAAAGTGATGAAATGCGTTAGTCATTTCCTAAGACATTCACCATACACTCATCGCGCACCCATCACACAATCATAGGTTTAACCTTCTCAGTGTACTTGTAGAAGGAAATTAGTTGAAGAAGATGAATACTACTTGAATTATCCGTTGAGTATAATTTAGGAACTTCTCGAATATCGCTCCAATATGTCATTTGAAAAAAAGTTAGAATTTTAAACCAAATTTAAAATCAATTTTACCTGAATGATCCGTTAGAAATGAAATAAATTGAGATTTTTCGAAATATTGTTCAAATAAATGGGGCTAGTTATGGCCAATTATCAAAAAATTTAATATTGAAATTCGAGTTTAAAATTGATTTCAATTGAATTATCAGTTGAGTATAAAATAGAAACTCCTCGAATATCGCTCCAATAGATAATTCTATCTTATGAAAAAATTAAAAGTAAGATTTGATATTTAGAACTAAATTTAGGATGATTAGTACTTGAATAATCCGTTGAGTACAAAATAGAAACTTCACGAATATCGCTCCAATATGTCATCCAATAATAAAACTAAATGAAAAAAGTTAGAATTGTAAACAAAATTTAAAATCAATTTTACCTAAATGATTCGTTAAAAATGTAATAAATTGAGATTTTTCAAAATATTGTTTCAACAAATGGGGCTAGTTATGGCCAATTATTGAAAAAATTGATATTGAAAGTAGAATTTAAAATTGACTCCGATTGAATTATCAGTTGATAATAAAATAAAATTTTCTTGGATATTGCTCCAATGAATAATACGATCATGACTAGAAATATTAAAATTAGAATTGATATTTAAAACTAAATTTAAGATGAATATTACATGAATAATTCGTTGAAAAATGAAACTAAGGTTTTTTCAGAAAATTGCTCCAATAGATAATGCCATCATATGAAAAAATTAGTAAATTAGAATCGATATTCAAAAACAACTTGTCCTTTTCAATCATCAAGTCATCCAATAATAAAACTGAATGAAAAAAGTTAGAATTGTTAACCAAATTTAAAATCAATTTTACCTGAATGATCCGTTAGAAATGAAATAAATTAAGATTTTTCGAAATTTTGTTTCAACAAATGGGGCTAGTTAATGCCAATTATTGAAAAAATTGATATTGAGAGTAGAATTTAAAAAAGACTCCCATTGAATTATCAGTTGATTATAAAATGAAAATTTTTTACATATTGCTCCAATGAATAATACGATCATGAATAAAAGTATAAAAATTAGAATTGATATTTAAAACTAAATTTGAAATGAATTTTACATGAATTATCCGTTGAGTATGAAATGGATATTTTTTTAGAAAATTGCTCCAATAGATAATGCTATCATTCGAAAAAAAATTAAAAGTAAGATTCGATAATCAGAACTAAATAATCACATAAATTATCCATTGAAAAATGAAACTAAGGTTTTTTAAGAATATTGCTCCAATAGATAATGCCATCATATAAAAAAATTAGTAAATTAGAATTGATATTCAAAACAAAATTCAAGAAGAATATTACTCGAATTATCCGTTGAGTATAGAATAGAAACTCCTCGAATATCGCTCCAATAGATAATTCTATTTTATGAAAAAATTGAAAGTAAGATTCGATATTTAGAACTAAATTTGAGATGAATATTACTTGAATTATCCGTTGAGTATAAAATAGAAACTCCTCGAATATCGCTCCAATAGATAAGTCTATCTTATGAAAAAATTAAAAGTAAGATTCGATATTTAGAACTAAATTTAAGATGAATTTTACATAAATAATCCGTTGAAAAATGAAATTAAGGTTTTCCAAGAATATTGCTCCAATAGATAATGCCATCATATACATACATAACATAACACAATAATGACATAACTGACGATTTTCAAGTCAAAAAATGTTCATTTTAAAAATTAAAAAATCAAAGGCTTCAGCTTTACTGTTTTTTCAAAAATCAAAAATATTACTTGAATTATCCGTTGAAAAATAAAATTAAGGTTTTTTAAGAATATTGCTCCATTAGATAATGCCATCGAATGAAAAAATTAGTGAATTAGAAATTATCGATATTTGAAAAAAATTTAAGATGAATATTACTTGAATTATCCGTTGAAAATAAAATAGAAACTTCTCGAATATCGCTCCAATATGTCATCCAATAATGAAAGAAAAAAAAGTTAGAATTGTAAACCAAATTTAAAATCAATTTTACCTGAATAATCCGTTAAAAATGAAATAAATTCAGATTTTTCGAAATATTGTTTCAATAAATGGAGCTAGTTATGGCCAATTATTGAAAAAATTGATATTGAAAGTCGAATTCAAAAGTGATTCCGATTGAATTATCAGTTGATTATAAAATAAAAATTTTTTGCATAATGGTCCAATGAATAATACGATCATGAATAAAAATATCAAAATTAGAATTGATATTGAAAACTAAATTTGAAATGAATTCTCCATGAATTATCCGTTGAGTATGAAATGGAGATTTGTTTAGAAAATTGCTCCAATAGATAATTCTATCTTATGAAAAAATTAAAAATAAGATTCGATATTTAGAACTAAATTTAAGATGAATATTACTTGAATTATCCGTTGAGTATAAAATGAAAACTCTTCGAATATCGCTCCAATAGATAATTCTATCTTATGAAAAAATTAAAAGTAAGATTTGATATTTAGAACTAAATTTAGGATGATTAGTACTTGAATAATCCGTTGAGTACAAAATAGAAACTTCACGAATATCGCTCCAATATGTCATCCAATAATAAAACTAAATGAAAAAAGTTAGAATTGTAAACCAAATTTAAAATCAATTTTACCTGGATGATCCGTTAGAAATGAAATAAATTGAGATTTTTCAAAATATTGTTTCAACAAATGGGGCTAGTTATGGCCAATTATTGAAAAAATTGATATTGAAAGTAGAATTTAAAATTGACTCCGATTGAATTATCAGTTGATAATAAAATAAAATTTTCTTGGATATTGCTCCAATGAATAATACGATCATGACTAGAAATATTAAAATTAGAATTGATATTTAAAACTAAATTTAAGATGAATATTACATGAATAATTCGTTGAAAAATGAAACTAAGGTTTTTTCAGAAAATTGCTCCAATAGATAATGCCATCATATGAAAAAATTAGTAAATTAGAATCGATATTCAAAAACAACTTGTCCTTTTCAATTAATTGATTCATATTAAGATTTTTCTTGAATTGTTGTTGAGTAACAAAAATCAATTTTTTCAAAATTTCATTCGGTGATACTTCTAAAGATTTATTTTTCCATGATAAAATTCTTCTTAGCCACTTAATTGCTTTCAATCCACCAATTTTATCAAAGAATTCATACAATTGACAATTATTTTGGAACACTTCAAAGATTTTCTTTGTAGGAAATGGTTCAGATGAAAAACTTTTCAATTCATCAACATTCAATGACCACGGATGTTTCTTGAGATATTCTTTAACCGAAGCTCTTCGACTGAACAAATCAGCAGGGTTAATCTTACTTGGAATGTGAAAGAAACCAATATTCAACTCGTGAGCTATTTCTAAAATTTTCAATACTTTACGAGCGACAACAGTTTTCATAGAATTTGGCGATTTTCTTAATCGTTTAAGATTAATTTCTGAATCGCTGTAAATTTCGATATTGTTCGGTGACAAATAAACTGAGACTTGATGAAGAAACTTATTCAATTCAAGCAAGGCCAGTAATTCTAATTCTGGAATTGTTCCTTTCTTTGCACATTTCGTTTTACCACAAATAAAATTCTCATCACGATATATGACAAAGCCTATAGCTTCTTGACTTGCATCCGCGAAACACTCTTTTGCCTTCAACAAATCTTGGTATTTTGAGTTGATTTAGAGGTTCGATTCCTTCATGAAAATTTTTAAATTGATTCTGAATTTCGTCAGATACCGGTTGATCCCAATCTTCTTTACAATCTTTAAACAGCCAGCGTAGCTGCAATTTCAAGGGGTCCAAAAATCCCAAAAGATCGAAAACTTTGCCAATAGCTCTCAAAATTTCTCTTTTAGTGTTGGTCTTGCTTAGATTCGGAACTTTTACGGACAGCGTATCATCAGCTATATTCCAGCTAATGCCGAGCAATTTTGCGATTTCAAATTCCTTTATTTCAAATTTTTCTGCCATCAATTTGGAATTTGACTTGAACTTGTGCATTTCAAATCCCGATTCAGCGAACTTCCTTTTAGCAAAAATTAAAGCATTTTTCAAATTGATATCATTATCGTCACATAAAATAACATCATTCATGTATGTGGATTGCTTGAATATACTCTTGAACTTGGATGGGAATTCTTCAACAATAGCTGCCACCACTTGTGTTAGTATTGCTGGGGCACAAACCACGCCAAAAGGTAAGACTTTCATCTCGAATTTTCGGAAATTATTTCCATCAAACAATAAAAATCTCAGATACTTGCGATGATCTTTAAAAATGGATATTCTTAAAAAAGCCTGTTTTAAATCCGCGATTGCTACGAATTTGGAAGAGCGACAACGCAAAAGATGTGGCAAAATGTTCAAACCTTGAGTTTCACATTTAAACAATAAATCATTCAAAGAAAATCTTCCAAAACTAGCGTTCATCACAACACGGAATTTCGTTGACTCAGCTTGAGGTCGGATTACTTCATGCATCGGAATAAAGTAACCATCAGAATCAACAATTTCTTCAGCAAAACCTTGATCTTTAAACTTGAGCACTTCTTGAGCAAAAATGTCCCATTGGCTATTTTTGCTTAATCGTTTGTATAAATTTACTGCTTCACTTTCAGCGATTTTAATATTATCGGCCGGGCGTAAAGATGAAATAAACGGTAATTCAGCTTCGAATACACCTTGATCAATTTTTTTTCAATTTTATTTGAACATTTTCCATTTCCATTGAATCCTCGACAATTTCTTCAAAGCTTTCAATGTTTGATTTTGAGCCGATGGAGCAGCGAACAAAAATAGTTTCAAATGCAGTACCATCAAATCCCTCAACAATCTTGCTCAACTGATCGGATCCCACAATTATTTTAGACCAGCACATGTTGTCACAAACATTAACTTCACATGACTTTCCGTTAAACAAATCAATAAAAATCGATTTTACTTCTTTTTGCGTTTTTTAATGCGTTAGTCATTTCCTAAGACATTCACCATACACTCATCGCGCATTCATCACACAATCATAGGTTTAACCTTCTCAGTGTACCTGTAAAATTAGTTGAAGAAGATGAATATTACTTGAATAATCCGTTGAAAAATGAAATTAAGGTTTTTTAAGAATATTGCTCCAATAGATAATGCCATCATTTGAAAAAATTAGTAAATAAGAATCGATATTTGAAACAAAATTTAAGATGAATATTACTTGAATTATCCGTTGAAAATAAAATAGAAACTTCTCGAATATCGCTCCAATATGTCATCCAATAATGAAAGAAAAAAAAAAGTTAGAATTGTAAACCAAACTTGAAATCAATTTTACCTGAATGTTCCGTTAGAAATGAAATAAATTAAGATTCTTCGAAATATTGTTTCAACAAATGGGGCTAGTTAAGGCCAATTATTGAAAAAATTGATATTGAAAGTAGAATTTAAAATTGACTCCGATTTAATTATCAGTTGATAATAAAATAAAATTTTCTTGGATATTGCTCCAATGAATAATACGATCATGAATAGAAATATTAAAATTAGAATTGATATTTAAAACTAAATTTAAGATAAATATTACATGAATAATTCGTTGAAAAAATGAAACTAAGGTTTTTTCAGAAAACTGCTCCAATAGATAATGCCATCATATGAAAAAATTAGTAAATTAGAATCGATATTCAAATTAAAATTTAAGATGAATATTAACTTGAATTATCCGTTGATTATAAAAAAGAAACTTCTCGAATATCGCTCCAATATGTCATCCAATAATAAAAAAAATGTTAGAATTGTAAACAAAATTTAAAATCAATTTTACCTAAATGATCCGTTAAAAATGAAATAAATTGAGATTTTTCGAAATATTGTTTCAATAAATGGGGCTAGTTATGGCCAATTATTGAAAAAATTGGTATTGAAAGTCGAATTCAAAATTGATTCCGATTGAATTATCCTTTTAAGTTTCACATTATGAGAAAAAATCGAAAGCTGTAGCCTTCGAGTTTATCAAAATTCGAGAAATTTCGAAAAATATAAAAAAAGTATATATTAATTTTAAAACTTCCATCAATAATAACATAACACATTAATGAAATAACTGAAGATTTTTTCAAAAACTCGTTTCAATAGGTAATACCATCATTTGCAATAATTGAAAAAAAGTTTTTTAATATTGCTCCAATAGATAATGCCATCATATGAAAAAATTAGTAAATTAGAATCGATATTTAAAACTTAATTTAAGATGAATATTACTCGAATTATCCGTTGAGTATAAAATAGAAACTTCTCGAATATCGCTCCAATGACTAATACGATGATAAGTAAAAATATAAAAGTTAGAATCGATATTTCAAACTAAATTCAAAATGAAAGTTACCTGAATAAAGCGTTGAAAAATATATAGTCTTTGAGTTTTTCAAAAATCGGAAATTTTCAAAAAATATGAAAAAAGTAGGTAATAATTTTAAAACTTCTATCAATAATATCTAAATAATGACATAACTGACGATTTTTCAAAAAATCTTTCTTATTTTTTGATTTTTTAAGTTGTTTTCTTATTGACTTCATTTAAAAAGCTTTTTTTTGAATTTTGGAGTTATCCGTTTAGTATAGAATAAAAATTTTCCGAATATCGATTCAATAAATAATGCGATCATAAGTAAATCCAGATTTTTTTTCAAAGAACTTCGAACATCACTCGAACATCTGATTCAACTTATTGAATAAATTTGAAATTTTTCCTTTCGACAAAATCTCTCTTGAAAGGCGTTATTGAACTCGTTTTTCAAAAACATTTAACGATGAATCAAATAAAGATTTTTTTGGAATATTGCTCCAATAGATAATGCCATCATATGAAAAAATTAGAATCGATATTTAAAACTAAATTTGAGATGATTATTACCTGAATTATCCGTTGAGTATAAAATAAAAATAAATTTAAATCAATTCTACCTGAATGATCCGTTAAAAATGAAATGAATTGAGATTTTTCGAAAGATTGTTTCAATAAATGGGGCTAGTTATGGCCATTTATTGAAAAAATTGATATTGAGAGTCGAATTTAAAATTGATTCCGATTGAATTATCAGTTGATTTTTAAAATTTCTAAAATTTTTTTTCATATTGTTCCAATGAATAATACGATCATGAATAAAAAGATTATAATTAGACTTGATACTTAAAACTAAATTGAAGATGAATGTTACAAGAATTTTTATTAGATTCCTTGAACTGACCTGAATGATCAATTGAGTTAATTCTAAAATAACACAGATTAAATGTTAAATTCTTTTTCATAATAAATCATCATTCTGAATATTTAGTTGAAGCACCACATTTAAAAACATTGAAAACAACAACAAAATAAAAAGCAATATTTGAAAGAACATATGTAAAAAAAAATTTTTAGCTATGAGAAAATAATTTTCTTTTTATACCAAACAATAGTCGACTGATGAGTATTTATTGAGCTGATAAGTTATCTTTCTAGTCAAAAGTGATGAAATGCGTTAGTCATTTCCTAAGACATTCACCATACACTCATCGCGCACCCATCACACAATCATAGGTTTAACCTTCTCAGTGTACTTGTAGAAGGAAATTAGTTGAAGAAGATGAATACTACTTGAATTATCCGTTGAGTATAATTTAGGAACTTCTCGAATATCGCTCCAATATGTCATTTGAAAAAAAGTTAGAATTTTAAACCGAATTAAACAGAATTTTAAAGTAAGATTTGATTTTTAGAACTAAATTTAGGATGATTAGTACTTGAATTATCCGTTGAGTATAAAATGGAAACTTCTCGAATATCGCTCCAATATGTCATCCAATAATAAAACTGAATGAAAAAAGTTAGAATTGTTAACCAAATTTAAAATCAATTTTACCTGAATGATCCGTTAGAAATGAAATAAATTAAGATTTTTCGAAATTTTGTTTCAACAAATGGGGCTAGTTAATGCCAATTATTGAAAAAATTGATATTGAAAGTAGAATTTAAAAATGACTCCCATTGAATTATCAGTTGATTATAAAATGAAAATTTTTTACATATTGCTCCAATGAATAATACGATCATGAATAAAAGTATAAAAATTAGAATTGATATTTAAAACTAAATTTGAAATGAATTTTACATGAATTATCCGTTGAGTATGAAATGGATATTTTTTTAGAAAATTGCTCCAATAGATAATGCTATCATTCGAAAAAAAATTAAAAGTAAGATTCGATAATCAGAACTAAATAATCACATAAATTATCCATTGAAAAATGAAACTAAGGTTTTTTAAGAATATTGCTCCAATAGATAATGCCATCATATAAAAAAATTAGTAAATTAGAATTGATATTCAAAACAAAATTCAAGAAGAATATTACTCGAATTATCCGTTGAGTATAGAATAGAAACTCCTCGAATATCGCTCCAATAGATAATTCTATTTTATGAAAAAATTGAAAGTAAGATTCGATATTTAGAACTAAATTTGAGATGAATATTACTTGAATTATCCGTTGAGTATAAAATAGAAACGAAATAGAACGAACGTTCATATAGTCTGTTACAAACTCCTCGAATATCGCTCCAATAGATAAGTCTATCTTATGAAAAAATTAAAAGTAAGATTCGATGTTTAGAACTAAATTTAAGATGAATTTTACATAAATAATCCGTTGAAAAATGAAATTAAGGTTTTCCAAGAATATTGCTCCAATAGATAATGCCATCATATACATACATAACATAACACAATAATGACATAACTGACGATTTTCAAGTCAAAAAATGTTCATTTTAAAAATTAAAAAATCAAAGGCTTTAGCTTTACTGTTTTTTCAAAAATCAAAAATATTACTTGAATTATCCGTTGAAAAATAAAATTAAGGTTTTTTAAGAATATTGCTCCAATAGATAATGCCATCGAATGAAAAAATCAGTAAATTAGAAATTATCGATATTTGAAAAAAATTTAAGATGAATTGTCGCGGGTTGCCACGAACCATGAACTTTTACTATGAAAACCAATAAAGACAAGTGAGACAAATTTGTATCGTAAAGCCAAGTTTTACAAGCATGAAAACACAAGCAAGTATTATAAGCAAGTTTATTAACTATAAAAATAAAAGAATGAAAACTAATGAAAATTAAGAAAAATACAATTTACAGTTTTGCCAGTGTGAATACAAAATACAAAAGAAGAGTGATGTAACAAAGCTTAACACAACGCTTATACTTTGACTTAGACGTGAACCTTACTACAGTATTACATACTCAAGTTCACGACATACTCCGGCCAGAGAAAAATGATTCTAAAAGAATCATGCCGTTTACGGCTCTTAATAAGTCGTTAGCCGATAACGAATTGACGATTTCAAGTTTAATGGCTCTTGACGCCATACATACTGCAATAAAACCCCAAACTTTCTTTTGATTTTTCAGAAATAATGGACCAAAACAATCCAACGCGATATTTTCGAAACAATGAGTGAAAGTATATCGTTCAGGAGGCCAATAGCCTTTCGGTTGTTGAATAGGCCTTTTACGATTAATTTGACAAAATTGACATTTAGAGATTACAGAACGAGTGATGGAATGCAAGCCATTGACATAAAATTTAGATCCAACATAAGAAGCAAGATAACTAGCACCAGCATGAAGAGAAGAAAGATGAAACCATTGAACAATTTGTTTAGCCAAAAGAGAATCGCCGGGTATCCAAGGCGGAGAAAAGTCAGGAATGCGAGAATGTACTCGCCAGATTGAATTTACATTAACCAATTTTGTTTTGACATTATCAATAAGACCATCTTTTTGCGTAAGACGAATTAAAAGATTCCAAATTTCGGACTTTCGTGGAAAGTCGATTTTGATAATAAGTTTCTTCTTGAATTTTTTAACTGCTAACATGACAAGAAAAGTGTTACGCAACGTTGAAACTAAATTACTTCGAAATAAACGATTAACAAAAGGTTCGCGAATTGAAGAAGATGTTTTGATGAGATGAATACCACAAATTTCAACTAATGGAAAACGCTGCACATTAAACGAAAAATCTAAACAATGAATTTGACGAGAAATAAATTCAGGAATAGTGATGAAACGAGAATACAAATCAGCTGGGTTTTGATTAGTAGAAACAAACGAGAAAGTGATATCAAAACAAGAAGCCCATTTCTGAATGGTGATTAATCGAGATGCAACAAAGGCTTTGAATTTATTTGGTGTAAGATTGAGACGATGAAGATTGATTCTGGAATCGCTGAAAACAATAATCGATGCTGAAGAAATAATTTTGGAAACTTCTAAAGACTGTTTAACACCTAAATATAAGGCTGACAATTCGAGCTCAGGAATCGTTCTTTTGCTGTTGTTGACAGAAACAATTTTTGATTTTCCTACAACGAAATTCAATTTCCCTTGATGATGAAGATAAATACAATAACCAATAGCATCCTTGCTAGCATCCACAAAACAAACAATTTTATCTCCGGAATGACAGCGAGGAAAACTCAAAGAATTCAAAAGCGGAATATCAATTAAAAACTTATTAACCAGGTTTTTCATATCTTCATCCAGTTCTTTGTCGAGATCATCTGTTTTTGATAAGAATGCCTTCAATTGAAGTTTAACAGGATCGATGAAGCCTAATGGGTCATACAGAGATCCAAGAATATGCAAGATGAAACGCTTAGTAATCACTTGAGGCGAAATGGTTGGAATATTAAGTTTTAAAGAATCATCAGGAAGGATCCACAATAACCCTAAAACCTTGTGTTGAACAGAACTTGTTGACGGTAATAGATTAGCTTTTATCATCGTAGAGTTTGAACATGTTTTGTGAAGAACAAAACCATATCGTTTAAATATTTCTCTTGCTTCGGTGAAAGATTTTAATAGAAGCATTTCATCGTCGGTAGACAAAATGATGTCATCCATAAAAATAGCATCCGAAAGAAGTTTTCGGAAATCATCAGGCAGTTGATTGACAATTAGATTAACGCATTGAGTTAGAATAGCAGGAGAAGACACCAAGCCGAATGGTAAAGAAGTAAATTGGAATAAACGCAAATTTTGACTATCATTAAACCATAAAAATTTTAAAAAACGCTGATGTTCAGGAACAATTTTAACTTGCATGAAAGCTTTTTCTAAATCAGAAGTCAATGCAAATCTGCCTTTTCTAAAATTAAATAATTTTGGTTTAACTTCAAGACCAATAGAAATTCCTTTGAAAAGAACACCGTTTAAAGAATGTGCTCCAAACGAACCATTGAAGACAATACGCAATTTTGTTGTAGGCGCGTCTTGACGAATAATCGCATGGTGAGGAAGAAAGAAGCCTGTTGCGTCGTTAGTTTCAACAGCATAACCATTTTTAACAAAATTCAACAACTCTTCTTGATATTCTTTCAAAAACCCTTTCGCCGACAGCCTTTTGACAGACGATTTCAACAATCTTAGAGCCGCTTCAAAGTTATTATTTGGCTTTGTGTCTGAAATGAATGGTAACCGCGCTACAAATCGGTCTTCGACGATTTCTATTTTCATATTAGTTTCTTCCACATCATCATTCATCAATTCTGATTCTTCTTCAAGTAAATTGAATGAAAAACAATTAGCCTCAATTTGATTTGGTTTAGAACAACTTCCGATCACAAAATCTCCAATCGATGTTTTCAATATTCTACCCATCAATATCTTCAAATTATCGGCACCAATTAACAATCTTTCCCTTTCCTCAGAACAAGAATCCAAAATATACGAATCAATTTCGACGATGTTTCCATTGATACCTTGAATTCTTATTGTCGAAATTCGATCTACCGTGACACCATTCTTTGAATTAAAAGGAATCAACGTAACCGGAGTGACTTGTCGAATTACACCACAAGCTGCTATCCTCGAGGACACAATGGAAACTTGTGCTCCAGTATCCAGCAATACTTTGGCTTCGATACCATTACATTTTAAAACACCAACAGGTCTCAAATCATCTTCAATTTCGAGAATTTTTGGAACCAAAACAGATTCAACACGTTTGATAGATGTTTGATTGATCGAAGTTGTACCATTACTTGCAAATTCATTAGTCATACTTTGATTTTGGTTAGAAAGTTTAGCCAAGTTGTTGTTATTTATCAAAGTGCATTCATGAATTGCTTGATTTGAACTATCTCGACGATTTATTGACGATCCATCTAAAGTTGCTACTGCGTGAAGGGCAGAGTTGTGATTTTGATGACAAATTGAACAACGAATATTTTTGAAACAATTGCTTGTGACATGACCGGGTCTTAAACATTTCCAACACAACTTTCTTTGAACTATAATTCTTCTTTTTTCGATGTTACTAATGTTGGAAGAACATTGATCCGAATAGTGCACTCCACCACAAAATTGGCACTTCAAACTCTGATTATTAGCCGAACCATATGCATCGAATTCATTGATACGCCTTTCCTTAGATCTTCGTGATGATAAATGATTATTTTTCTCGGCACCATTTAATCCTTTCGATAAGATGTTGACTACATCAGCAATGTTCAAACATTTTTCATTTATTTTGAATCTCAACGAATCATAGCAACAATCTGCTATATCTCGGATAAAGGAAAACTGTAATGCGGAATTCTGTTCGCCAAAAGATTCCAAAGCTGAGTCGATAAAACTTGCTTTTTCAACTGCTCTTTTGAATCCCTCATGATCAAACGGTGAAATAATTTTTGGAAAATTTCGAATTTCTTCTCGAAGTTCGAATTCAATTGTTTTTCGATTATCATAATAAGTAATTAATTCATTCCAAATTTGACTCATTGAATAATTTTTGCCGACTAGCGCAGCCACCTTTGCGTGCGCAGAACCAGTTGTTGCTTTTAATAACAAAATTCGAATTTGGGCATCAGTTAAACTTTGATTGTTAATAACGGCTTCTTGATACGAAATTTTGAATGCCGCCCATTCCAGACGTTTTCCCGAAAAAGTTGGCAAATCTGATGCCGATATATTGATGTTAACACTACAAGGAACTTGTTGATGACGATTCACCAAATTTGGTGGATTACCATTATTAAACGATTGAATCGGATTCATAACATTGTTGTCATTGTAAAGTAGATTCGGGTTCGGATTTAACATTTGACCATTAACATTGGAATCGATGACATTGTTGGAACTATTCTCAAAACATTGATTTTGACTTTGATTACTTTTGTTTGACGTTGAGGGAAAACCAATAGCCAAATTCGAGAGAGACATTTGCAAATTTGTAATTTGCTGTTTTAAACTAAAGGTTTCCAATCGATCGAAAATTCGATCCAGCTTATCTTTATATTCTTCTAGTTTGATTTGAATATCTTCCGGAATTTGATCTTTGAATATTTTTTCATAAATTGATTCAAACTTTTCCGTTTGAACGAATTATCCGTTGAGTATAAAATGAAAACTCTTCGAATATCGCTCCAATAGATAATTCTATCTTATGAAAAAATTAAAAGTAAGATTTGATATTTAGAACTAAATTTTAGGATGATTAGTACTTGAATAATCCGTTGAGTACAAAATAGAAACTTCACGAATATCGCTCCAATATGTCATCCAATAATAAAACTAAATGAAAAAAGTTAGAATTGTAAACCAAATTTAAAATCAATTTTACCTGAATGATTCGTTAAAAATGTAATAAATTGAGATTTTTCAAAATATTGTTTCAACAAATGGGGCTAGTTATGGCCAATTATTGAAAAAATTGATATTGAAAGTAGAATTTAAAATTGACTCCGATTGAATTATCAGTTGATAATAAAATAAAATTTTCTTGGATATTGCTCCAATGAATAATACGATCATGACTAGAAATATTAAAATTAGAATTGATATTTAAAACTAAATTTAAGATGAATATTACATGAATAATTCGTTGAAAAATGAAACTAAGGTTTTTTCAGAAAATTGCTCCAATAGATAATGCCATCATATGAAAAAATCAGTAAATTAGAATCGATATTCAAAAACAACTTGTCCTTTTCAATTAATTGATTCATATTAAGATTTTTCTTGAATTGTTGTTGAGTAACAAAAATCAATTTTTTTCAAAATTTCATTCGGTGATACTTCTAAAGATTTATTTTTCCATGATAAAATTCTTCTTAGCCACTTAATTGCTTTCAATCCACCAATTCTATCAAAGAATTCATACAATTGACAATTATTTTGGAACACTTCAAAGATTTTCTTTGTAGGAAATGGTTCAGATGAAAAACTTTTCAATTCATCAACATTCAATGACCACGGATGTTTCTTGAGATATTCTTTAACCGAAGCTCTTCGACTGAACAAGTCAGCAGGGTTAATCTTACTTGGAATGTGAAAGAAACCAATATTCAACTCGTGAGCTATTTCTAAAATTTTCAATACTTTACGAGCGACAACAGTTTTCATAGAATTTGGCGATTTTCTTAATCGTTTAAGATTAATTTCTGAATCGCTGTAAATTTCGATATTGTTCGGTGACAAATAAACTGAGAATTGATGAAGAAACTTATTCAATTCAAGCAAGGCCAGTAATTCTAATTCTGGAATTGTTCCTTTCTTTGCACATTTCGTTTTACCACAAATAAAATTCTCATCACGATATATGACAAAGCCTATAGCTTCTTGACTTGCATCCGCGAAACACTCCTTTGCCTTCAACAAATCTTGGTATTTTGAGTTGATTTAGAGGTTCGATTTCTTCATAAAATTTTTTAAATTTGATTCTGAATTTCGTCAGATACCGGTTGATCCCAATCTTCTTTACAATCTTTAAACAGCCAGCGTAGCTGCAATTTCAAGGGGTCCAAAAATCCCAAAAGATCGAAAACTTTGCCAATAGCTCTCAAAATTTCTCTTTTAGTGTTGGTCTTGCTTAGATTCGGAACTTTTACGGACAGCGTATCATCAGCTATATTCCAGCTGATGCCGAGCAATTTTGCGATTTCAAATTCCTTTATTTCAAATTTTTCTGCCATCAATTTGGAATTTGACTTGAACTTGTGCAATTCAAATCCCGATTCAGCGAACTTCCTTTTAGCAAAAATTAAAGCATCTTTCAAATTGATATCATTATCGTCACATAAAATAACATCATCCATGTATGTGGATAGCTTGAATATACTCTTGAACTTGGATGGGAATTCTTCAACAATAGCTGCCACCACTTGTGTTAGTATTGCTGGGGCACAAACCACGCCAAAAGGTAAGACTTTCATCTCGAATTTTTCGGAAATTATTTCCATCAAACAATAAAAATCTCAGATACTTGCGATGATCTTTAAAAATGGATATTCTTAAAAAAGCCTGTTTTAAATCCGCGATTGCTACGAATTTGGAAGAGCGACAACGCAAAAGATGTGGCAAAAAGTTCAAACCTTGAGTTTCACATTTAAACAATAAATCATTCAAAGAAAATCTTCCAAAACTAGCGTTCATCACAACACGGAATTTCGTTGACTCAGCTTGAGGTCGGATTACTTCATGCATCGGAATAAAGTAACCATCAGAATCAACAATTTCTTCAGCAAAACCTTGATCTTTTAACTTGAGCACTTCTTGAGCAAAAATGTCCCATTGGCTATTTTTGCTTAATCGTTTGTATAAATTCGTTAAACAAATCAATAAAAATCGATTTTACTTCTTTTTGCGTTTTTTAATGCGTTAGTCATTTCCTAAGACATTCACCATACACTCATCGCGCATTCATCACACAATCATAGGTTTAACCTTCTCAGTGTACCTGTAAAATTAGTTGAAGAAGATGAATATCACTTGAATAATCCGTTGAAAAATGAAATTAAGGTTTTTTAAGAATATTGCTCCAATAGATAATGCCATCATTTGAAAAAATTAGTAAATAAGAATCGATATTTGAAACAAAATTTAAGATGAATATTACTTGATTTATACGTTGAAAATAAAATAGAAACTTCTCGAATATCGCTCCAATATGTCATCCAATAATGAAAGAAAAAAAAAGTTAGAATTGTAAACCAAACTTGAAATCAATTTTACCTGAATGTTCCGTAAGAAATGAAATAAATTAAGATTCTTCGAAATATTGTTTCAACAAATGGGGCTAGTTAAGGCCAATTATTGAAAAAATTGATATTGAAAGTAGAATTTAAAATTGACTCCGATTTAATTATCAGTTGATAATAAAATAAAATTTTCTTGGATATTGCTCCAATGAATAATACGATCATGAATAGAAATATTAAAATTAGAATTGATATTTAAAACTAAATTTAAGATGAATATTACATGAATAATTCGTTGAAAAAATGAAACTAAGGTTTTTTCAGAAAACTGCTCCAATAGATAATGCCATCATATGAAAAAATTAGTAAATTAGAATCGATATTCAAAACAAAATTTAAGATGAATATTAACTTGAATTATCCGTTGATTATAAAAAAGAAACTTCTCGAATATTGCTCCAATATGTCATCCAATAATAAAATAATAATAAAAATGTTAGAATTGTAAACCAAATTTAAAATCAATTTTACCTAAATGATCCGTTAAAAATGAAATAAATTGAGATTTTTCGAAATATTGTTTCAATAAATGGGGCTAGTTATGGCCAATTATTGAAAAAATTGATATTGAAAGTCGAATTCAAAATTGATTCCGATTGAATTATCCTTTTAAGTTTCACATTATGAGAAAAAATTAAAAGCTGTAGCCTTCGAGTTTATCAAAATTCGAGAAATTTCGAAAAATATAAAAAAAGTATATATTAATTTTAAAACTTCCATCAATAATAACATAACATATTAATGAAATAACTGAAGATTTTTTCAAAACTCGTTTCAATAGGTAATACCACTATTTGCAATAATTGAAAAAAAGTTTTTTAATATTGCTCCAATAGATAATGCCATCATATGAAAAAATTAGTAAATTAGAATCGATATTTAAAACTTAATTTAAGATGAATATTACTCGAATTATCCGTTGAGTATAAAATAGAAACTTCTCGAATATCGCTCCAATGACTAATACGATGATAAGTAAAAATATAAAAGTTAGAATCGATATTTCAAACTAAATTCAAAATGAAAGTTACCTGAATAAAGCGTTGAAAAATATATAGTCTTTGAGTTTTTCAAAAATCGAAAATTTTCAAAAAATATGAAAAAAGTAGGTAATAATTTTAAAACTTCTATCAATAATATCTAAATAATGACATAACTGACGATTTTTCGAAAAATCTTTCTTATTTTTTGATTTTTTAAGTTGTTTTCTTATTGAATTCATTAAAAAGCTTTTTTTAAATTTTGGAGTTATCCGTTTTGTATAGAATAAAAGTTTTCCCGAATATCGATTCAATAAATAATGTGATCATAAGTAAATCCAGATTTTTTTTCAAAGAACTTCGAACATCACTCGAACATCTGATTCAACTTATTGAATAAATTTGAAATTTTTCTTTTCGACAAAATCTCCCTTGAAAGGCGTAATTGAACTCGTTTTTCAAAACATTTAACGATGAATCAAATAAAGATTTTTTTGGAATATTGCTCCAATAGATAATGCCATCATATGAAAAAATTAGAATCGGTGTTTAAAACTAAATTTGAGATGAATATTACTTGAATTATCCGTTGAATATAAAATAAAAATTTCTCGAATATTGCACCATTAAATAATGCGGTCATAACTAAATCCAATTAAAATTGTAAACCAAATTTAAAATATTTTTCGAAATATTGTTTCAATAAATGGGGATCAAATTGGTTTAATTAAATTTAAATCAATTTTACCTGAATGACCCGTTAAAAATGAAATGATATGAGATTTTTCGAAAGATTGTTTCAATAAATGGGGCTAGTTATGGCCATTTATTGAAAAAATTGATATTGAAAGTGGAATTTAAAATTGATTCCGATTGAATTATCAGTTGATTATAAAATAAAAAGTTTTTACATATTGTTCCAAAGAATAATACGATCATGAATAAAAAGATTATAATTAGACTTGATACTTAAAACTAAATTTAAGATGAATATTACATAAATGTTACAAGAATTTTTATTAGATTCCTTGAACTGACCTGAATAATCAATTGAGTTAATTCTAAAATAACATAGATTAAATGTTAAATTCTTTTTCATAATAAATCATCATTCTGAATATTGAGTTGAAGCACCACATTTAAAAACATTGAAAACAACAACAAAATAAAAAGCAATATTTGAAAGAACATTTGTAAAAAAAAATTTTTAGCTATGAGAAAATAATTTTCTTTTTATACCAAACAATAGTCGACTGATGAGTATTTATTGAACTGATAAGTTATCTTTCTAGTCAAAAGTGATGAAATGCGTTAGTCATTTCCTAAGACATTCACCATACACTCATCGCGCATTCATCACACAATCATAGGTTTAACCTTCTCAGTGTACCTGTAAAATGAAATTAGTATCTCAAAGAAGTTTAGAGTGAATCATGAGAAAAAATAAAAGCTTAGAATAATCCGTGTGACAAACACAATAATGAAGACGATTTTTGTTCATTTTAAAAATTAAAAAATCAAAGGCTTTAGCTTTACTGTTTTTTCAAAAATCATATTACTTGAATTATCCGTTGAAAAATAAAATTAGGGTCTCCAATAGATAATGCCATCGATGAAAAAATTAGTAAATTAGAATCGATATTTGAAAAAAATTTAAGATGAATATTACTTGAATTATCCGTTGAAAATAAAATAGAAACTTCTCGAATATCGCTCCAATATGTCATCCAATAATGAAAGAAAAAAAAAGTTAGAATTGTAAACCAAATTTGAAATCAATTTTACCTGAATGATCCGTTAAAAATGAAATAAATTGAGATTTTTCAAAATATTGTTTCAATAAATGGGGCAAGTTATGGCCATTTATTGAAAAAATTGATATTGAAAGTCGAATTCAAAAGTTGATTCCGATGAATTATCAAATGATCAGTTTTATAAAATAAAAATTTTTTGCATAATGTTCTAATGAATAATACGATCATGAATAAAAAGATTAAAATTAGAAATGATAATTAAAACTAAATTTGAAAGGAATTCTCCATGAATTATACGTCGAGTATGAAATGGAGATTTTTTTAGAAAATTGCTCCATTAGATAATGCTATCGTTTGAAAAAAATTAAAAGTAAGATTCGATAATCAGAACTAAATAAGATCACATAAATAATCCATTGAAAAAATGAAACTTTTTTTAAGAATATTGCTCCAATAGATAATGCCATCATATGAAAAAATTAGTAAATTAGAATCGATATTCAAAACAAAATTCAAGATGAATATCACTTGAATTATCCGTTGAATATAGAATAGAAACTGGACAAAATGTCTTATCTGGATGATTTTTTGAACATCTGACATAAAATTTGAAAATTTTTAATCTTCAGAAAAATGTTGGGAATGAATTGCTTCAGATAAATTTGTTATTGGCCCTTACAAATTTCAACCAAAATCATTAATTGAATGAAGCGATTGAATAAAGCGAATGATGAAATGCGTTAGTCATTTCCTAAGACATTCACCATACACTCATCGCGCATTCATCACACAATCATAGGTTTAACCTTCTCAGTGTACCTGTAAAATTAGTTGAAGAAGATGAATATTACTTGAATAATCCGTTGAAAAATGAAATTAAAATTTTTTTCAGAAAATTGCTCCAATAGATAATGCCATCATATGAAAAAATTAGTAAATTAGAATCGATATTT
Source organism: Octodonta nipae (assembly GCA_034190945.1). NCBI lineage: Eukaryota > Metazoa > Arthropoda > Insecta > Coleoptera > Chrysomelidae > Octodonta > Octodonta nipae. The sequence continues at coordinate 28,707 of JAVLUE010000157.1, forward strand.
AAAACTTAATTTAAGATGAATATTACTCGAATTATCCGTTGAGTATAAAATAGAAACTTCTCGAATATCGCTCCAATGACTAATACGATGATAAGTAAAAATATAAAAGTTAGAATCGATATTTCAAACTCAATTCAAAATGAACATTACCTGAATAATGCATTGAAAAATATAGAGTCTTTGTTTTTCAAAAATCGAAAAATATGAAAAAAGTAGGTAATAATTTTAAAACTTCTATCAATAATATCTAAATAATGACATAACTGACGATTTTTCAAAAAACCTTTCTGATTTTTTGATTTTTTAAGTTGTTTTCTTATTGACTTCATTAAAAAGCTTTTTTTTGAATTTTGGAGTTATCCGTTTAGTATAGAATAAAAATTTTCCGAATATCGATTCAATAAATAATGCGATCATAAGTAAATCCAGATTTTTTTTCAAAGAACTTCGAACATCACTCGAACATCTGATTCAACTTATTGAATAAATTTGAAATTTTTTCTTTCGACAAAATCTCTCTTGAAAGGCGTTATTGAACTCGTTTTTCAAAAACATTTAACGATGAATCAAATAAAGATTTTTTTAAAATATTGCTCGAATAGATAATGCCATCATATGAAAAAATTAGAATCGATATTTAAAACTAAATTTGAGATGATTATTACCTGAATTATCCGTTGAGTATAAAATAGAAATAAATTTAAATCAATTCTACTATCTATTGAATGATCCGTTAAAAATGAAATGAATTGAGATTTTTCGAAAGATTGTTTCAATAAATGGGCTAGTTCTGGCCATTTATTGAAAAAATTGATATTGAGAGTCGAATTTAAAATTGATTCCGATTGAATTATCAGTTGATTTTTATAATTTCTAAAATTTTTTTTCATATTGTTCCAATGAATAATACGATCATGAATAAAAAGATTATAATTAGACTTGATACTTAAAACTAAATTGAAGATGAATGTTACAAGAATTTTTATTAGATTCCTTGAACTGACCTGAATGATCAATTGAGTTAATTCTAAAATAACACAGATTAAATGTTAAATTCTTTTTCATAATAAATCATCATTCTGAATACTTAGTTGAAGCACCACATTTAAAAACATTGAAAACAACAACAAAATAAAAAGCAATATTTGAAAGAACATATGTAAAAAAAATTTTTAGCTATGAGAAAATAATTTTTTTTTTATACCAAACAATAGTCGACTGATGAGTATTTATTGAGCTGATAAGTTATCTTTCTAGTCAAAAGTGATGAAATGCGTTAGTCATTTCCTAAGACATTCACCATACACTCATCGCGCACCCATCACACAATCATAGGTTTAACCTTCTCAGTGTACTTGTAGAAGGAAATTAGTTGAAGAAGATGAATATTACTTGAATTATCCGTTGAGTATAATTTAGGAACTTCTCGAATATCGCTCCAATATGTCATTTGAAAAAAAGTTAGAATTTTAAACCAAATTTAAAATCAATTTTACCTGAATGATCCGTTAGAAATGAAATAAATTAAGATTTTTCGAAATTTTGTTTCAACAAATGGGGCTAGTTAATGCCAATTATTGAAAAAATTGATATTGAAAGTAGAATTTAAAAATGACTCCCATTGAATTATCAGTTGATTATAAAATGAAAATTTTTTACATATTGCTCCAATGAATAATACGATCATGAATAAAAGTATTAAAATTAGAATTGATATTTAAAACTAAATTTGAAATGAATTTTACATGAATTATCCGTTGAGTATGAAATGGATATTTTTTTAGAAAATTGCTCCAATAGATAATGCTATCATTCGAAAAAAAATTAAAAGTAAGATTCGATAATCAGAACTAAATAATCACATAAATTATCCATTGAAAAATGAAACTAAGGTTTTTTAAGAATATTGCTCCAATAGATAATGCCATCATATAAAAAAATTAGTAAATTAGAATTGATATTCAAAACAAAATTCAAGAAGAATATTACTCGAATTATCCGTTGAGTATAGAATAGAAACTCCTCGAATATCGCTCCAATAGATAATTCTATTTTATGAAAAAATTGAAGTAAGATTCGATATTTAGAACTAAATTTGAGATGAATATTACTTGAATTATCCGTTGAGTATAAAATAGAAACTCCTCGAATATCGCTCCAATAGATAAGTCTATCTTATGAAAAATTAAAAGTAAGATTCGATATTTAGAACTAAATTTAAGATGAATTTTACATAAATAATCCGTTGAAAAATGAAATTAAGGTTTTCCAAGAATATTGCTCCAATAGATAATGCCATCATATACATACATAACATAACACAATAATGACATAACTGACGATTTTCAAGTCAAAAAATGTTCATTTTAAAAATTAAAAATCAAAGGCTTCAGCTTTCAAAAATCAAAAATATTACTTGAATTATCCGTTGAAAAATAAAATTAAGGTTTTTTAAGAATATTGCTCCATTAGATAATGCCATCGAATGAAAAAATTAGTGAATTAGAAATTATCGATATTTGAAAAAAATTTAAGATGAATATTACTTGAATTATCCGTTGAAAATAAAATAGAAACTTCTCGAATATCGCTCCAATATGTCATCCAATAATGAAAGAAAAAAAAGTTAGAATTGTGAACCAAATTTAAAATCAATTTTACCTAAATAATCCGTTAAAAATGAAATAAATTCAGATTTTTCGAAATATTGTTTCAATAAATGGAGCTAGTTATGGCCAATTATTGAAAAAATTGATATTGAAAGTCGAATTCAAAAGTGATTCCGATTGAATTATCAGTTGATTATAAAATAAAAATTTTTTGCATAATGGTCCAATGAATAATACGATCATGAATAAAAATATCAAAATTAGAATTGATATTGAAAACTAAATTTGAAATGAATTCTCCATGAATTATCCGTTGAGTATGAAATGGAGATTTGTTTAGAAAATTGCTCCAATAGATAATTCTATCTTATGAAAAAATTAAAAATAAGATTCGATATTTAGAACTAAATTTAAGATGAATATTACTTGAATTATCCGTTGAGTATAAAATGAAAACTCTTCGAATATCGCTCCAATAGATAATTCTATCTTATGAAAAAATTAAAAGTAAGATTTGATATTTAGAACTAAATTTAGGATGATTAGTACTTGAATAATCCGTTGAGTACAAAATAGAAACTTCTCGAATATCGCTCCAATGACTAATACGATGATAAGTAAAAATATAAAAGTTAGAATCAATATTTCAAACTAAATTCAAAATGAAAGTTACCTGAATAAAGCGTTGAAAAATATATAGTCTTTGAGTTTTTCAAAAATCGAAAATTTTCAAAAAATATGAAAAAAGTAGGTAATAATTTTAAAACTTCTATCAATAATATCTAAATAATGACATAACTGACGATTTTTCAAAAAATTTTTCTTATTTTTTGATTTTTTAAGTTGTTTTCTTATTGAATTCATTAAAAAGCTTTTTTTAAATTTTGGAGTTATCCGTTTTGTATAGAATAAAAATTTTCCGAATATCGATTCAATAAATAATGCGATCATAAGTAAATCCAGATTTTTTTTCAAAGAACTTCGAACATCACTCGAACATCTGATTCAACTTATTGAATAAATTTGAAATTTTTCCTTTCGACAAAATCTCCCTTGAAAGGCGTTATTGAACTCGTTTTTCAAAAAACATTTAACGATGAATCAAATAAAGATTTTTTTGGAATATTGCTCCAATAGATAATGCCATCATATGAAAAAATTAAATCGGTGTTTAAAACTAAATTTGAGATGAATATTACTTGAATTATCCGTTGAACATAAAATAAAAATTTCTCGAATATTGCACCATTAAATAATGCGGTCATAACTAAATCCAATTAAAATTGTAAACCAAATTTAAAATATTTTTCGGAATATTGTTTCAATAAATGGGGATCAAATTGGTTTAATTAAATTTAAATCAATTTACCTGAATGATCCGTTAAAAATGAAATGAATTGGGATTTTTCGAAAGATTGTTTCAATAAATGGGCTAGTTATGGCCATTTATTGAAAAAATTGATATTGAAAGTGGAATTTAAAATTGATTCCGATTGAATTATCAGTTGATTATGAAATAAAAAGTTTTTACATATGTTCCAAAGAATAATACGATCATGAATAAAAAGATTATAATTAGACTTGATACTTAGAACTGAATTTAAGATGAATATTACATGAATAATCCGTTGAAAAATGAAATTAAGGTTTTTTAAGAATATTGCTCCAATAGATAATGCCATCATATGAAAAAATTAGTGAATTAGAATCGATATTTGAAACAAAATTTAAGATGAATATTACTTGAATTATCCGTTGAAAATAGAATTTTTGATTTTTTAAGTTGTTTTCTTATTGAATTCATTTAAAAGCTTTTTTTTAAATTTTGGAGTTATCCGTTTAGTATAGAATAAAAATTTTCCGAATATCGATTCAGTAAATAATGCGATCATAAGTAAATCCAGATTTTTTTTCAAAGATCTTCGAACATCACTCGAACATCTGATTCAACTTATTGAATAAATTTGAAATTTTTCTTTTCGACAAAATCTCCCTTGAAAGGCGTTATTGAACTCGTTTTTCAAAAACATTTAACGATGAATCAAATGAAGATTTTTCTGGAATATTGCTCCAATAGATAATGCCATTATATGAAAAAATTAGAATCGATATTTAAAACTAAATTTGAGATGAATATTACTTGAATTATCCGTTGAGTATAAAATAAAAATTTCTCGAATATTGCACCAATAAATAATGCGGTCATAACTAAATCCAATTAGAATTGTGAACTAAATTTAAAATATTTTTCGAAAAATTGTTTCAATAAATGGGGATGAAATTGGTTTAAATAAATTTAAATCAATTTTACCTGAATGATCCGTTAAAAATGAAGTAAGATTTGATATTTAGAACTAAACTTAGAATGATAAGTACTTGAATTATCCGTTGAGTATAAAATAGAAACTTCTCGAATATCGCTCCAATCAATAATTCTATCTAATGAAAAAATTAAAAGTAAGATCTGATATTTGGAACTAAATTTAGGATGATTAGTACTTGAATTATCCGTTGAGTATAAAATAAAAACTCCTCGAATATCGCTCCAATAGATAATTCTAACTTATGAAAGAATTAAAAGTAAGATTTTATATTTAGAACTAAATTTAAGATGAATAATACATAAATAATTCGTTGAAATATAAAACTAAGGTTTTTTAAGAATATTGCTCCAATAAATAATGCCATCATATATGAAAAAATTAGTAAATTAGAATCGATAATCAAAACAAAATTTAAGATGAATATTACTTGAATTATCCGTTGAGTATGAAATGAAAACTCCTCGAATATCGCTCCAATAGATAATTCTATCTTATGAAAAAATTAAAAATAAGATTTGATATTTAGAACTAAATTTAGGATGATTAGTACTTGAATTATCCGTTGAGTATAAAATAGAAACTTCTCGAATATCGCTCCAATATGTCATCCAATAATAAAATAATAAAAAAAAAGTTAGAATTGTAAACCAAATTTAAAATCAATTTTACCTAAATGATCCGTTGAAAATGAAATAAATTGAGATTTTTCGAAACATTGTTTCAATAAATGGAGCTAGTTATGGCCAATTTTTGAAAAAATTGATATTGAAAGTCGAATTCAAAAGTGATTCCGATTGAATTATCAGTTGAGTATAAAATAGAAACTCTTCGAATATCGCTCCAATAGATAATTCTATTTTAATGCGGTCATAACTAAATCCAATTAGAATTGTGAACTAAATTTAAAATATTTTTCGAAAAATTGTTTCAATAAATGGGGATGAAATTGATTTAAATAAATTTAAATCAATTTTACCTGAATGATCCGTTAAAAATGAAGTAAGATTTGATATTTAGAACTAAACTTAGAATGATAAGTACTTGAATTATCCGTTGAGTATAAAATAGAAACTCCTCGAATATCGCTCCAATCAATAATTCTATCTAATGACAAAATTAAAAGTAAGATTCGATATTTAAAACTGAATTTAAGATTAATATTACTTGAATTATCCGTTGAGTATAAAATGAAAACTCCTCGAATATCGCTCCAAAAGATAATTCTATCTTATGAAAAAATTAAAAGTAAGATTTGATATCTAGAACTAAATTTAAGATGAATTTTACTTGAATTATCCGTTGAGTATAAAATGAAAACTCCTCGAATATCGCTCCAAAAGATAATTCTATCTTATGAAAAAATTAAAAGTAAGATTTGATATTTAGAACTAAATTTAAGATGAATTTTACATAAATAATCCGTTGAAAAATGAACACTACCTGAATAATGCGTTGAAAAATGAAATTGAGGTTTGTGTTCTGGTCGTGCTGGCCTTGAATGGTTTGGTGACTAAATTCTCCAAAAAATAGCTGGGCCAGCTCGGCTTGAGCACAGCCATCTTTGCCTACATGCAGAAAGTGGTGTTACGAATGACGTGCCAATCTGTTTTTTTGGATTGTCTCACTAAGAACAAATATGATGATAGAGAAGAAAGGAGTGTTGATGTAGATTTGTAAATTTTTTTTTATGAATAAATAATATTTTTTAGCCCTATTTTTTAGTTGTTATTCTAGTGAAATTATTGTTTTGAGGCTGAGATTTTTGAAATTTCAATACAATAGACTTAAATAGAAAAAAGTTTAAAAAATTATTTTTGGTCGATGTCTAGTTTAATACATAGGCTCGTTCCACTGTACGGTAAAGGGACGGTAATGCGGGCCAATTTTGTATAAACTTCACACAAATTCATACAACTACGCTCAGGCACGCTTTTTAAAGTTTTTTTACTAAATAGCTTAGGTCATTAAGTACATCTCTAATAAAAGAATTATACATATAAATACCAAAACACATTTCTACGCAAAATTAACTTGAATTGTAAATATGTTTTAATAAATAAACAATCAAGTTTGTAACGCATTCAATAAAGTTTTTTTAAATTTAAATACCAATTAAAAAATACTCACTTGAAATTCCGAGATGATTAGGAATAGTTCCATTCAACTTGAAAATCAAAAATTTATATAAAAGCACTAAGAATCATAAAAAAATTTTAATGTTATAGTTGTTGACTTGCTAAACAAATACACTGGGCAGAAAAATATTTATTTGACAAAAAGCAATATAGCTATAAAAATTTGATGATGAACTACATTTCAATTCGATTGTGATTGATTAGTGCATTATATTTAGCCATTAATCAGTAAGAAAGTAAATTTGTAACATTAAAGGGAAAGTTGTAGAAAGTTGATAAAGAAACTTTAACAAGTTTTTTGTAAGTCTCAAAATTCTGATTTTTATTTGAGTTTGAGCTTACAAAAGGTTAAACTCATAAACCGATAAGTTTTCGACACATCTCATCAAGTTGATGACAGTTGGCTTTTTTTTAAGCGACTTCAAGTTTGAAAATTTCAATTTGTGACATACCTGTAATTTTGAGTATCGATATCGATTTTTTAGTTTTCCAAATAAAGTTTATTTTAAAGAAAATTTGATAAAATTTCTAGTTTGGAATAGGCCCGTTGATATCGTGTCTTTCAACAAACTTGGCCAAACATTTGCTAGGTTTTTTGCAACAGTACTAGCTCGTTTTGAGCTGGATAAGGCTTAAAATGAATTGAAGGAAAGTACAAAGTTATTTGTGAACCGACAATTGACCAATATCGACCCAAGTTTTTTCCATTTAAAAAAGCGACTCCTTTAGAAAAGAGTTTAATAGAAAGGTTTCATTTTTGGCAAAACAAATTTACCTTCGTAAAATGAGGCTGAGAAACTTTCAAACGTTACTCTAAGAAATTTTTTTCAAAACAGAATTCCAATCTTGAAAAACTGGATAAACTTTCCAATCAGTCAATATGTGCTTTCCGACAGTTACGTTCGAAACGATGCCCTAGTGATATTAAAAAAAAATTAATCTTCTAATAAAGTTTTCATCTTTTTATTACTTTCCTTAAGCCAATGCGCGAAAAAGAGCATTGGCCTTGGTTTTTTACCAAAATATCTATTCTAGATAGATTTGAAGTCATTATGACATGTTAGAAACCTTAACTCTGACTCAAAACACCTTGATATTTCTGAAAGAATAATGACGAGGCTTACTTGATCGACAAAAACTTGTGCTCGATCACGAAGACCAGATATCAATAGAATAGATGGATCGTTTGGATGAAAATTTATAGTTGTCGAGTAAAGCATGAATCCGTAAAAAAAACAGCTTGCCTAAAAGAAACGGGATATTTGCTGAGCAGAGGTTTTAATCGATCAAGAGCTTGAAAAACGTTCATCTTGTATGACATGGAAATAAGTGGCAACTTCATTTAGGAGCAACAGCAACAATTTTTGAATGTTTCTCTTCAACGAGGAAAAGTTTTTTTTTAATCTAAATTATTTGAAAACAATAATGCTTTATAAACTGTTACCTTTTTGATGACCTCCTTGATGGCAGAAAACTTGGCCGTCAAATCTTCAGCTTCACTGATGAGAGAATCATAATCATAGCTTTGTTCTCTTGAAAATGATTTTTTGAAAACACTGATAACTTGACCGGTTGCCCAAAATATCAATTTTATCCATAATTTATCCAAAATTTCATTTAATATCCAATTTTTTAATCAGACCCTCTTGCGAGCCATAAGTCAATGAAGGTATGGGACGACTTTATCATGACGATTAAAGTAATCTAGCAACATCTTTTACTTTAAGTAGTCAGATAATTCGTCAAAATAACATCCAAGACATTGATCAAAAATAGAGTCTGAACAATAGTTTAGCAAGAATACTTAATTTTACCTGATTAGTGTGTTTTTACTTTACAAATATCTTCTATCAAATTCTTGAATATCTGTTTGGTAAAAATTTAAGTGTTATCAAGAAATAATAGACGAAAATAAAATACAAGATATGTGTTTGTTTTTGCCTGTCGATCCTCATTAAGCAGCATTACAAATTTTTAACAAAATTCTCTATTTTTTTAAACTGTGCTTGATTGTTGGAAAATAACTTTAAAACTTTGCTCTCGTAAACTTTATCGACGACCACTGAAAAAGGTAAACTAGTATGGTTGATCACTTGGCTCTTCTGAATACGCCAATCACGTAACAAAAGATTGAATAAATTTTTTGGAAACTTTTCTTTAACAAAATCCCAATCGATTAAACTTTGATCGGCGAAATTCATGTGCTTCAACAAAGCGACAAGTTTGGCAAATTCTAATTTGAAACATTGTTTTTCTTTGATCAAATCATTTTCTGTTGGAACAATACTGGGTAAAATTTTACGGAAAAAGGACTTTGAAAAAAAACGTTGTCTACATTGAACATCAGATCGATTTAATTGAGAGCCAACTCGGGCCCATGGAATATTTTCGTAAGACTCAAGATTTAGCTCGCGAATAATTTCCAGAACAATACTTTTCAATTTTTCCAACTCATCATTGGACCATCTACCGCGAAGAAGTGGTGTGCCATCGGGTCTCATCACTGATCGTACGTATTCTCGAGCCCATTTCGGATTGAAGCCATGATCCTGGCAAAAACTAACGTATTTTTCGCCATGTATGCGATTCAATCGTAAGATCAGATGCTTGTCGTTTTCAGTGAATTCTTTCAAAGTTTTCAAATTCACAAACATGATTCGAGCTCGGCAATAAATTTGATACAAAGTTCGATTTGTTAAATCTCTACCCAAACGTAACATTAGTTGAGTTTTTTGAGAAAATTTCTGATAGAGTGTTTTTATTGTGCGTTCTTTTTTTTGATGAGAAAAATAGCCAAATAAATAAAATCGATTCGGGATGCTGTAGTGTTCCAAATACTTTTGCCAATTACGTTGCAAATAGCTCAGTTCCAAAGTCGACCATCGACCAGATTCAACAAATAGTCCCAGTGATTTGGCTTTTATTTTTTCGTTTGCAGTCATAACCATCAATTTGGGAAAAAGTTTATGCAACAAAGAGTCAGAAACTAAATCATCATTATTAAAAGTTTCGACTTTTTGTGAAGGCAGCTCATTTTCAGAATGTTCGTTTACCCAATTGGTGGTTGTTTCAGAGAAATCGGTTTTTGAAGCATCTTTACGACGTTTTTTTCCCATTATTTTAAAATGTAAACAAACCTCATTCAGTAATGAGATATTAGCATAGTATTAACATGGCAGTGGCATTGTCATAAACTTTTGAGAGGCTTTGGTGAGTCTATCACTCAACTCGAATGAAAAATTAATTAAAGTTGATCAATCTAAATCATAAAATTATTGAAATATTATTGTTCAATCTAAAGCAAAAACTACATTAACATCGTTAAGCTCAAACTAGAAAAAGATGATATGAGTTAGTAACTACTACTAAGATAAAGAGGTGGCGAAAAATAAGCAAAAGACTTTAGATCATCATGAGATCAGGCGAATAGCGCTCTAATATTATAATGATAAAATGGAAAATGAATCGGCATAAAAGATTGTTTCTTATTACTAAATTCAATTCAGAATAGACTATAGAATTGAGTTGTTTTTCATTTTTTTTTCCAAAAAAAAGTTTTGATTGAAAATTTTCATGAGACATCGTATTTGCCAAGCATTCGCTCTGCTTCACGAAAGTTTTCTTCCATTGCTGTTTGATTTTTCACCGCAAATCGATACAGTAAGGCATAGCTTTGTTGTAGTAAATCGACTGTCACTTCCATTTTGTGGAATAACTCTTTCTCTGTAGCATCGAACATTAAACGAACATCACTATATTGAGGTTTACTAATTATGTTGGCCAAACAAGTGGCACGTGATTCATAAACCGATAATAACTCGATCAATACCGAATCATAGCTGGACGTTTCTTTATGCAGCAATGATAAAAGTTTCTCTCTGACTTTATTGACAAAATTTCTTTCTTTGCCAAATGGCGGTTGCGACATGTTGAGCAATGTTTGACACTCATTAACAGACCAGTTGAAATTATTTAGTTCGTCAACCAAATTGGCTAAAAGTTGGTCAAATTTTTCATTACCTTGAACTGTGCCGTTTGGCAACAACATTGCTTCATTATCAGCAACATATTCTAAATAATCACGATGATAAAGTTTACGATGACCCTCAATGTCATTGACAGTTTCGAGTTTGGGCGTACATTGCGTCAACATTGTTTCAATACTACTCGCCTCCGATTGTAAAGAATAAAACGTATAAATTGGCTTGAATTTTTCAGTTATCATCAGAACTTTGTTTGGACATTGTTCCCAGAAAAAGTGCTTTATTTTTTCAATTTGCTTGATGCCAAAAATTTGAGTCAAGGACTTTTCATCATCTAAACATCGTTTATGCATGTTCATTAAAGTTTTACTTAAAGTTTCACTCGGTATTTTTTGAGCCATTGAAAATTTATTTTTTTCGAAAAAATCGATTAAATTGGCCTTTTATGTTAGAAAAAAAACCAAATTGAATAGAGTAGAATAAACTTATTCAAAATTCTAAGGCAAAGGGCCAGCCTTTCGATTTGTCAATTGAGAATTTATTGAAAACATTGTTGCGAATGTTTCTGTTCAAGCTATTGATTTGCATCATCTCTTGTTGGCTCAGCTCGAAACTAAAGACATCAAAGTTGCATTTGAGATGAGATAGCTGCATAGTTTTGGGAATGACCACCATTCCACGTTGTGCTTGCCAACGAATGCACACTTGTGCGGCGGTTACTTGATGATTTCTGGCAATCGATAAAATTGTTTCATCAATCAATGGGGATGGAGAGTTTTTTTCTCAGGTGTCCCACTCCGAGCTAAAGGTGAATAAGCCGTGCACTGTATACCGTTTGATCGGCACCAATCAATCAATTTTTCTTGGCTAAAATAAGGATGACATTCAATTTGATTGATGGCCGGTACTGTCAATTCGTTATTGAGAATTTGTTGAATTTGTTTTGAATTGAAATTTGAAACACCAATCGATTTGGTCAAACCTAAAAAACTTGGCTATATGATAAGAAATTTTTTTCGTCTTTTACCTTGATCTTTGATTTGCTCGAACTCTCTCCAAACATCGATGAGTTGAATAGTTTCGTCGACTTGAATCTTACCATCATTGTCCACCGGATAATAGATTTCTTCATCATCAACTTGTTTGAAAGGAGTAGGCCAATGGATCAAAATTAAATCAACGTAATCGATACCTAAACGAGTCAATGAGCGTTTTACTGATTTCTCGGGTCGTCCAGAACCGAACCAAGTGGGCCAAACTTTGGTAGTGATAAAACATCTTGGCGTTTAATTAAACCGCTTTGTAATGCTTGAGTCAAAGCTTCGCCAACAGCTTCTTCATTTTTATAGAAATAAGCACAATCTAGATGACGATAGCCAATTTCCAATGCTTGCCGTACAATTAAAGCCGTTTCCTCACGAGGAGCTTGATACGTTCCCAAACCAATAACTGGAATTGAGTTCCCGTCATTGAGCTGAAAATCAGGAATTTCGAAAACTAAGTTTTGGCCTTTGGTTGGCATTTTTTTATTATTATTATTTCGTTTAGATAGTTCACTGAAATTGCTCAAGTGCTTTATAAAGAAAGATTATTGAGATATTTATTTGAAGCCTGGCAGAAAGCAGTTTTTCGAAATCATCAAAAGAATGATGACATAAATATAACTAGTTTCACCAAACTATTGGTCGAAACTAGCAATAGAGATAGATACTTATCTAAACTTAATCAACAGCAAATTTCATTGAAAAGTTTTTAATAGAAACCCTTAATACAAATATAATGCAATCAAGAAACACTTCACTTTTCACATCAATAGAATGATGACATAAATATAACTAGTTTCACCAAACTATTGGTCGAAACTAGCAATAGAGATAGATACTTATCTAAACTTAATCAACAGCAAATTTCATTGAAAAGTTTTTAATAGAAACCCTTAATACAAATATAATGCAATCAAGAAACACTTCACTTTTCACATCAATAGACTTTTCTACAGCCAAGATAAAAAAACAACATATCTTGATTTATCAGAATAACTCTCAATTACCCTGCAGAACTATGTGAGGCCATTGGTGATGCCGAAGATGTTGAAGGTTCAACAGTTTGCATTGGTTTGAACAATGGCACATTTGTAGGAGATGGTATCACCGAACCATACATTGAATAATTTTGATAAACACTACTTGATGGTGGAGGAGAAACGTACTGACCTTGCGAAGATGTGAACATAGATGAAGAAGGGGGAGCAGCTACCATGCGACCAGGCATCATACCCCCAAGCGGAAGCGATGATAAACCTGAAGAAGACTTTAAACCATTGTCTTCACCAGTTTGAAAAGGCTGCAATCCTGAATCGTTAGAAGACAAACTGGAGGTCGTTAGAGGGGCGGGTTGATTTAAAATCAAGGAGTTGGCCAAAGACTGTGCCAAATTTGTATCAATTGTTTGATTATTACTGCTGGCTAACCAAGAAGACTTTGAAGAATCATCTTGAGTAGCAACTTCTGATTCGTATGTTCCTGAAGAGAGATAAGAAGGCATTGTTGTTGTTGTTGTAGTTGAACTATTGTTGCACAAAGGTGAAGGCATAAAATATGATGTCGACATAGCCGTTGTAGGTTGATGAAGATTTCTTAATATCAAGGGAACATGAGAAGACGATGATAAAAAAGAAGAATGTGCCACAGAAGGCGAGGATTGAAATGCAACAGTAGAAGTAGTCGACAGCATTTCGTTAGGTGAAGCACAATAAATACTGGGCGCTTGAGAAGCCTGAGGCAAACTTGATCCAACACTAGATGCAGTGACAATATTAGAGAAAACTGGAGGCGCTCTGGCTACAGAAACCATTGAAGGTAAAACTACACTAGGCGCTGAAATATTCGAAACAGTATCGAGTGAAGACGAAACGACTTCATTGGAGTTGGGCAAAGCACCGATTGATGAAGACGCTATCAAAGGTAATCCACCGGACGAGGAAATATTAGAACGAGATTCAAGAACACTAGTTGAAGTTTCGTGGCTAGTGTTGGTTGTGGAAGACAACAATGAAGTCGTTTCTGAGTTCACTATAAAAAACATGATTTTGGTTTTTACAATCGTAAATAAAGCTTTACTTGATTTAGGTTTTGGTATTCGATGTAAATAACCATAGCCAATGTCACAGCCCAAAATGCCTGCGCCTCCCCAATTTCTAAGAGAAAAAAATTCCATTAAATTGATCAAAGGGAGAAAAATTACGAATTGGGTATGATGGTCACTTCGCGACATGAATCACTTTCCGAATTGTATACAAATAACTTTAGCGGTTTTCCATCGTAGTTTTGAATCAAATGTGTAAGGTCGTCATTCTGAAAAAATTTTGAAAATATCTGTGAAAAAGTGACAAAAAATTATAGAACTTGCATCTTGAATCAAGCTATCCGCTCCAATGATGTAATCAGAATGTGCATGTAAACCGGCCACGTCGGCAGGAGAATTAGGCGCAATGTCCAGAACATGCCAAATGTTTTCGTTGGCATTTTCAAACGATGCAAATCGAATACTGACGCCTAGCAAACCTTGGCCACCCCATTTGTTGCTTGGAGTCAATTCTATTTCGCGAACGTTTTGGTGTTTCGAATTGTAAACCAAAACTCTCAAAGGTTTATCAATAGAAGATTTGAGAATATCTTTTAAATCATCGTTCATTTCGTTCTGTAAAGAAAAAATTTAATTTTTGACAAACAACCTTACTTACCAATCGAGTGTTTCCAACTGCAATGATAAAATCAAAATACGCTTCTAAGCCGGCTTTGTATCCAGGAGAATGCTCTTGAACCTTAATAATGAAAAAATTCAAAATCATTCGACCGGCTTTAGGAAATCGAAACCTTTAGAACGTGATAGCCCTCGGTTCCGCCACCAGGAACTTCGACAGATTGTGATCCTCCCATTTTACTATGATCAGCTCCAAATGAGTCGAATAAAAACAAAGAATAGAGAACTTTAACAACTTTAACTCAATAAGTTGGTGAGTCGCCGACACGTCAGTCGTAGAATACCAATACGATTAATTTGCTTCACATCACATGAAGCAAATCAACTAATGCCCTCTTGCGTTCTGTTTTTATACGTTTGAGTGTAAAGTCAACCATTAAAACGTTTTTTTTTTATCACAATTTACAAAAAAGTCATCACTTATTCTGATTACTAGAAATTTGCGAAAAAACAAATGAGCGAGTTTTTTTCTGGTCATAACAAAGCTTTTGTTCTAGAATCAACTGTGTTGAAAAATGTTGAAAACAACTCGCTGAATTCAATGGTTGTGATTTATCAGAAATTTATTGATGAATAAAAGGCAAGAAACAGAGATAGAAAACATATATCATATAGTTGATCTATTGAATGTAACAAAAAAATATTCAAAAAATTCAGTTCCAAATTAGGACACTTCTGAAAGATCACGAAATTCTGAATAACGGCCACGACCTATTGTTGACAACAATGGTGGAAAATAAATATAACCGAGAATGGCAAGAAAACCGCTTAAAGGCATTAGGACCAAAATCACCACCCACCAAGAAACTTGAAAAAATGGAAAAAAACTATTAAATTTTTCTATCTAAGCTTTTAGTATATATTGAGTTGAATGATGAGTTGGAATCAATCAATTAATTGAATGAAAAGGGCTCTCATTTTGAAGTCTCGAATATGAGAATCGGCGAATGATAAAAGGACTCAAATAAATATATCCCACAATCGACATAATCGCACTGAACGGCATTAACACCAAAATAACCACTGCCCAGTGTACTGTTTGGGTTTTTGTTCGCAAAAGATCAATTTAGAAAATATGCATTTCAAAATAAACAGAAAATGCCAAATTCAAAGACAAATTAGCGTAACACTTAGTCTAACTAGCAAATTTGTTAAAAACTTGATGAGGAAAATTTCAATTTCGAACAAATAAAGCAAACACCATTTAAACCGACATAAAAACATTCAGCTTGATACTTTAGCTTACCTCCGCTCGAAATTATTTTTGGTTGTGGAACGGGTGGGGGAAACGGTTGAGCTCCACTGTAACAATATTGAGCATGCCAATAATCCGTGATGCAACGATCGGTTTTTGGACAGGACTTTGGTGGATAAGTTTTTCTAGGACATTCTGGAAAAATCAAAAAAGAGTCAAGAATAGAGTTGAAAAAACAACTCACCTTTACGCTCGACCACGATTTCTATGGAGAAATCTGTTTTAATTGAGCATTCGGAATAGTCATAGATAATCAAAGCAGTGCCTAATGAAGCTTCGTAAAAAGCTTGCCTACGATTTGGTTCTAAACAGGTTTGGTTACATGAAGCCAAATGCCGACTTGAATTTCGGAGACTCAATGAATCAAAATCCAAAGCTTAGCTTTTGTTTGACTGGTCGGATTTGAAACAGTAATGTTGAAAGTCAACATGGTTTGATTGTATTGTTTTCCAGCATTGAAAATTTTCCACACTGCCATAGGATGTTTTTTAGCCACACTGCTACTGTTTAGTTTTAAAGAAATTTTTTTATTCAGCTCAACATCTTCATTTCCACCATGAGAAAAATAAGTGAAATCAATATCAAAACCGCGAGATGATTTGAAACTTTTGAGACTATCAAACACACTTTCAGCCTGAAATGACAATGCTAAACCTGACACCGATACATCGTCAATGCTCTCCAGTTGGTCTTTGGAGAAAAAACTTTTGTTAAAATTTTCTGACAAGAAAGTTAGTGAACTGCTTCCTAAAAAACAAAAAATAAATGAATGAACATTTCAAAGAAACGGCACTTGCCACTCAGATCAAGATCGTTGATTGTAATTAAAGCTGAACAATTGGTAGCGTTCGAAATTAGAATATTTTGCTGTGATCCGAGAGGATAATTACCAGGATAGTTAATAGATTTATATTTGAAACTATTTGATTCGAGACTTTGATTTTTAAATGTCGTATCCAAGTCAGTGGCTTTTTTTGATATGAGAACGTGATTACTTTCATTTTTGATAGTCAATTTAGACAGAAACGAAACTTGGTAAGCAAAAGAAGAATTCAAAACAATGCTGGGCAAAAATCATAGCTTTTGGGACCTTGCAATACAAAGGTTGAAGCGTCATCAAACCCGTAAGTCGTAATCTCCAATTTAGATTCATTGGCCAATTTCAAAACAGATGGCTCCAAAATGATATTTTGTTTAGATGAGTCTTGTGGAATAAACCAAGAACAGCTTTGTGGGGAAGAGCTTGTATACTTGATCTCAAAGGTGGGTGAATAAGTTGAAACTGATTGGCAACTTTTAGTAGGATCATATTGCTTGAAAACTAAAACCAAATCGAAAGTTCCATTCAATTCGATGCGAGCTGAATATTTACTCAGAGGAATATATGATGGTAGAGATTTGAAATGATCAAACCAAATCAAGGGTTTGAGAGAACGATCATCGCCATCATAGATTGCAATAGACATTTCTTTAGAATCTTTGAAATTTTCAAATCCAATCCACAAATTTTGCATTTTGAGTGAATAAACTAGATAAATAAGTTTTGAATAAGTTCCTTTAATTGAAACTTTTTCAACAGACGTTTCATCTTCTAAAACGAAGCTAGAATCTTTGGGAAAAAAGATTAAAAGCAAGAAGGAAAGCAACTAATTTACTTTGATTGACAAACAATTGCAAAGAATCCTTGCTGAGATTGTGGCTTGAATTTGAAGAAGATATTGGTGAATTGTAGAAAACCAACAATTGAGAAGTATTAAGAAAAGAATAAACTGATCTCCAATATGGCAACGAAATTGAATCTAATACCATTAAAAGTTTCATTGACGGCAACTCAAAAAACGACACAGAATCAGCAGCGTTTGGCAAAGTGGTCAATTTTGGATCGATGAGCAATTCAAATTTTTTTGATCAGTGGCATTGAAAATTTGAGCACATTGAATTTCTGTGATTCGTTGATTTTTTCGAAACGATTCGTTAGGGAACAAGATTGATTTTTTAATGTCTATGGAATCAAACTGACCGCTACAATTACTAGTGACCAGCCAATAATTGATAGTAACAGTGTTTAAACCAAACATAAAATTGTTCAAAAATAAATTGATTTTTCCGGTGGATTGAGACAAATAAGGAAAATTGTTTTTTAAATCAACAGTTTTGTTGTCAAACTTTAGGTTGGCTTTGCCTAAATTAGCAGAAGCTAAACTCAACAGAATCAAACGGTCCGAATATTGATCACTGGGCCAGAGATTCAAAGCAGCTGAATGCGACTGATTTTGCGAATGCTTCTGATTTAACGGAAATGTTAATTGACCAGAATTCTTGTTTAATTTAATGTTTAAATCAAAATAGAAAATAGATTCGAAAACTCTAGATTTCTGACTTGAACCTAATTTCAAGGTGACGTTTGTTGAATCATATGACATTAACAATAAACCCGGTGTTGAGCCTGATCCAGTGGAATTGTAAACCACCAATTGGGAACTGTTTGGTTTACTTCCATCAAAATTAATAATTTCTAAGCGATCTTCAGGGTCTAGTAAAACGCGAGACAAGTCCAGAGAGAAATTTCCAATTCCACTGGCTTTGATTTGCCATTTACAGATTTTACCGATAGGTTTATACCCATTCAACACTGATATGTACTGATAACCTTTAAAAAGCTGAGGCTGGACCATTAATAATGTATCATCTATACTTTTCTGGCTCAAATCGCAAATATTCGAATTGAGAGAGCTTAGAAGACGAGCATCGGATGATCCAAAAACAACTGAATATTTATAAGATAAGAAAACAAAATAACAAGAGTAACTTACGAAATACAGCACTGGTGAAAAAAACGGCTGAGAGAATAAACGCCATAGCAGCATTCACTAAACTGAACATTTCAAAATAAATTTATTAGAGAAACCTACGTTTTGAATTGGCTATTTAAGTGCACCAATGATTCGATGATAAGAATTTAGTAGCCAAACACATTGTCGTTGGGTAAAATTAAAACACAACAGCCGGCTGACAGCGCCCTCCTTTATAAACTCGAGCCAGCCAATAAACAAACTTGATATTGATAGCTTTGCAAAAAAAAAATTGTCAAATTGAATAAATCAACGTTAAAAAGATAGATTTAAAAATTTCTCCAAATCAACACAGTGAAAAATAAAATCTCACTTTTATTGTGGATAATTAATCGATTGATTGGTTCGGAAGGATTTATTCTTCAATTTCTTTCATTCAATATTTTTCAATAAATAAATTTATGCTAAAATCGATGATTCAAGAATAACTGATGCTTCTTCACTAAAACTCAAGAAAAATCATATGAAAAAAATAAAAAAATAAAAAACTTGGAATATAGATGGAAGCACGCCAAAACAAGCATCTAATTTGAAAACTCCATCAGAAAAGTTAATTATGACATCAAGGGTTGTAAAATTTAGAATCGTTTATTTTTTCTTATTTAAAACATTTCAACAATGAGGTAAATGATCAGAAAATGATTGATTTTGAAATTTTTGTGCTTAAGATTCTTGGATTTTTTTTCATTCTGAATTTTTTTCGCGTTCATCTGGAGGGAAAGGGTTAATGGATATTTTAGCAACAGGATTCAGGAAGTTTCAGTTGAAATGGGCTGCTAGTATCTGAATATAATGTAGAGAGCATGTATAATGCCAGGTATGAAACCCAGTATGGTGAGGGCAATGTTGATCAAAAGATCGAGACCGCAACCTTTTTCGGCCAACACGCCCAACGGCGGTAAGATGATGGCCAAAATGATTTTACAGATGTCTGAACAAGTGAAAGGCATAGTTATTGAATTGGTGATATTGTTTGTCAAGTGGCAATGAGACAATCAATCTGAAACAAATAGGAATAAAACAATTAGAAAAATTCTTCAAACTGGCTAAACAAATAAATACATTGCATTGGACAACAGCAAAGGGCAAATTGAAAGTGTTTGTTTGTTTGGCTAAGTTTTTGCTTGAATGTTTTGGCTTGGGCGCTTTCAGAAGGCGAAGCGTCTCTCCATACCTTAACCATCATCCACATAAAATCATACCACCACCATTGCATCGATTCTCACAGATCACACAAAAGAGAAATAGCTTTTTTGCAAGGATTGTTTTTAGATGTTTCTGCAATCAAATAGATTTCTAGCTCCTCGCACACCCATTAATCTTTGAAATGGTGAACTAACTAAACTGAATGAATCCGCCGTTTTTTTAAAAATGTCTAGCATACAGCATTGATTGTAAAGGAAACATTTCAATGCTACAAGGCGACCTAAAACTTGCTTGTTGGCCAATCAGCTTAATACATAACAGTACAGCATCCAAACAAAACAAAAATATTCAATTTCACTTGGCTATGTGAAAGACCAAATCTCTCGTGCACACCACAGTTGCTGAAGGTAAGAAAATGCAGTTCTCAACAAACGGAAGCTTTTGTTTTGCATGCTCTCCACGCTTACTCATCACAAACAAACAGGTTTCGTTTTCATTGAAAAACAAAACTTGCATGCTGTTAACCTCCAATTCAGTGAAAAATTTCTCTTCTTCTATCCAAAGATAAAATTTTTAAGAAATTGATCATCAATGCTTATCATAAGAAATTACATAACAAAACCTTCTGACTAAGCTCATTCATTTTATAGATAAAATCAATTCAGCAGCGTTCCGTCAATCGATAGCATCAGAAGAAAAAAAAACAGAAAATTTCAGTGCTGCTTTCTCAACCTTTGACCAGGCAGTCAAAGATTACCATAAATAGCTATTTTTTTATCGATTCAAAAGCGAGAAATTGGTCGTTTTAATTATTAGTGTGAATCAGTTTCTGGGTTAAATCTAGGATATCAAGGTCTAGATGGCGCTTTTAAAATTTATAATATAATCCTTTTTGACTCACTGAAACTGATTTCTGGGTCAGAATTGTTTCAATAAAAACTAGCAATCGTTTGAAAAAAATGCCAGAACACTTTCTCTCGAAAACATTATTCATGGTTTACAGACCTGAGACTTGAAGAATAAAAAAATTGAGAAACCGAATCTGTGGAACAAAATCACTAATAAAAATCAATCAGGAAACTTGATGAAAAATTCTGATCAGATGAATGTGATCAGTGAAATGAAACGTTGTTGTTGTCCTCGTCGTAATGAATAACGTGTGGTAAAAAATGGCAAACCAGTATATATGGTAGAATTGTGTGAGAGTCGACGCAGCCACCACCCTTCTTGATGATGCCAAAACGAATATCTTCGGCAATAGACACTGAACAAGTGTGTGCATGTTTTTTTGGTTGGTTGTTTGCTTACTGGCTTGTTTGCTTGCCTGTCTGCCTGCCTGCCTGCCTGCTCACTAGCACGCCATCGAAATGATGCATTTAGTTAGGTTTATATGATAGTCAGGGATGAAATCTACCATAAAACCTACATTTCTGCTGTTGAAAGGCATTTTGGTTGTGGTGGTGGTGTCACTAAAGCATGACATATTGTTGGTTTGGCAACTTGAAATATTTGCATGATGAGATGGTGTTAGATAATTTTGCCTTTTTCTGTTTTCTCAAGCCCCCATTGTCCATTGTCCATTGCTCATATAGCTGTTTGCGTATGTTGTTCGAGTTGTGAAAGAAATTAGAAGTACTCCCCATCACTAATGAAATGAATAATAATTTTTTAACTGATCAGTCCAGGCAATAGAAGAAGAATTAATTGAAAGCAAACTTGTATTTATTACAGATTAACATGAACAAGCATCTTGAAAAGAAAAACGATTGAGTATCGATGAGAATGTCTGACTCAAATTGAATTGTATGGTAGAATAATTATAATTTAAGAGCGTCTCTCAAAAATTTTTCGCAATCCGAAATGGAACCTTCATCCACTCGCAACAGATCGGCAGCATCACAAAACTCGGCAAATGAAGTTGAAGGCAATAAATCATTCTCGAAAGTTTCCAAAATTTTATCAGCAGCCTCCATCATTGGTTGATCGTTGTGGCGAATATAGTCTGCCAAAGATTGAGGCCAATCACTGTCCGGTTTGATTTCGACTGACTGAAAATTAGAATGAAATGAGACAAACAAACCATTGTCAAGCAAAACAAACCTTGAACATGATTGTGTAGAGCAGGTTGACAAGTGAAAAAAACATTAAAGCTGGTTTGATTGTTGGAAAAGGAACCGGATCAACGGCGGCTATTATTTCTGGTTGCCTAGAGTCGGTTGGCAAGCTACGTGTCAAAGCACAAATTATCAAACGACGCAAAAAAAATAGACGATGAGTGGCCCAAAAACGCTGCGATTGCAGCAACAAGACCATGATCGAATAAAAGTAAGCTGAATCAACTTGAAAACAGCTTTCGATCCATTTGCTGGAAGTTTGTTGCATAAAGTTTTCATCCAAGTTGGATCGTTCACGATCAGCCAGTTTTGTAGTATTTATCACATAAAGGGCCGTATGAATGAGATATGGCATCAGATAGAGATTCGATTGAGCTCCACCACCACCCGTTTCATCAGAAAACGACCGTTCATCAGCGAAACGAAACAACAAAAGTTTCAAATCATGAACAGTACCTAGAAATGAATTAGTGCCGACAAAATCTCGCTGGCCAACAGCATCTTGCAAATAGCTGTTGTGCCTGGATAATGAATGAGCAAACAATGATTCGTAAACGTTAGGACCCCATAAGGGCAGCAATCCATTGCATCGAGTATTGGCGTTGTGTAAGGCAGCCGATTGCCATTCGTCTCGCGTGCGAGCATGCCGCACCGCATCCATATGACATTCGACGTGAACAATATTGAAATGAGTGACAGTACTGTAACCTGAGTGTGAGTGAGAAAAAACATTAAAATTTATCTATATGAAAAAAAATCTTAACTGACCAATGGTTTTGCGTGGTTTTCGTTCTTCGGCCTCGTCAACGTTGCAACGTTTGGTGAAAGTATAGATAGCTAAAACTTTTTGTGGCTGATAACTGTACCCTTCCCGACAGATTGAACAAACCAGACCTTTCTCTTCATTCAATTGATCGTCCATCTTTTTTAAAAGATCAACATCGGCCATTACTTGTCCTTTTTCGTTAGCCTTCATTCCCAATTCTCCAAGCTGCTTCTCACGAACTGCCATGGCGATTCGTTTTTTCTCCTCTCGAGTTTTCAATCGAACTTGCTTAATTTTTGCTTCAACCGAAGGGTTCTCTTTGAGCGCGTCCATTAGATTTTCTGCCAAAGTAGCCATGTGAGAATCTGACAAAACTTGTTCAAGAGCATGAATAATAGGAACGCCATCTTTGGCAATCAACAGCTGAGAACGTTCGTGTCCACGGCAAAAGCCTTTCAGAGAGAAATTATTCAAAATTATTACCAAATCATAGAAATGAGTCTAAAAGTAGATTTAGCGGAGCAAAACTGGCTTCAAACTCAAATCAATTAATAAAGATAAATAAGACTCTAAACAATGCAACACTGATCGACACTAACCTGTCAACATTTTTAGAACAAACTTCAATGCTGCTTTCGAAGTGAAATCTTTCCATTCTTCCGAATTGAGCAACACGAAACTATTCATTGGTGGTGCATTACGAACAAGATAATCGATGGCCATCAAAACAAAATTTTCTTTGATCATAAAATCTTTTAAACGAGCTCCGTTTTGGTTTGGCTCGATAGCAGACACCAAACAACAAAACAATTCGTACCAATGTTCGGCATTGTGGACTTGCAAATTTTTCCCATCATATTGGTCAAACTCAAAATAGGGTCGGAAATTTTGAACCAAAATGGCCATTTTTTCAGGATGACCAAGCACCAAAAAAGTGATCAACCGTAAAATTTTATTGACCAACGAAGAAACATTTCCCGAACAAATTATTGATTCAGGTATAGCCACCGAATCCAATAGCAGTTGAACATCTTCAGGAGAGCCACATGTTTGCCGATTGAATTGATCAAACGTTTCCGAGGAATGTTGACTGGCTTCTGTTAGTATGGTATCCATGATTATCAACAACTGCTCAAAATAGGAGGGCTCTCCGGGTGCAGCCGGTGTGGTCAATAATTCCGATTGTTGTGAGCGTAAAAACAATCGAACAGTTCCGAGCATGATTCCGATCGAATCGAGCTCAGGTTGAATTAAAGTTTTTTCTATTCAGATTGACGCGAACACAATAGCCAAACAGCTTGATCAAGACAAACAAAAAATTTCGACTTTGGTTGCTGATCTCAGTTAGAGTTTCTAGCCGTTCAAGCATGATATTCAAGCCACCAGCTTGTGACATTATGTTTGCCAACTCAAACACTTTTTCATCATCCTCAACAATCGATTCTTTGTTGTTGAGAGTTTGAATAAACTCTTCGGTTGCATCACCCATCAGTCCTCGAATTCGATAGACAATCTTCATAGTGGACCGGAGAAGCCACTATTGGCACCCGATATTGCACTCAAGTTTGAGCCAATAGAAAAAACGCCACCTGAGCTGGAACTATTCGTCGCCAGAGGCCAAGACGAGTTGGAGGTCACAGATTGAGCAGCGTCAGCACAGACAATCTTTTTGTAAACCTCTTTGACTGGTAAATCGAGAGAGATAATCTTGTTGTTGACCAACAATTCCAGGCCAGAATCATCTTCCAACAGAGAGACGAGCTCACATTCTTGACAAATCTTGTTTTTAATATCTCGCATCAAAGGTCCCATACCAGAATCTTTTGAACTGTAAGGGTTTCCCAGCATTCGACCTTGCAAAAAATCTTCTTGCTGTGAATCCTTTTCCAAAGAGATGAAAAACTCGTCAGCATCTTTCTCCTCGGGATGAATGATTGAACAGAGTCGCTCGAAAATGAAAACTGGTGTGCGCAAATCTTTGCTCGAGCATTTCTTCACCGACTCAATGCACACCTTCATGAAGTTTATGGTTTCAGTTTTGGTTCCAGTGGTTAAAACTTCCAACAAATCCAATAACGAGGACTGTGCCTCGTCAATCATTTTGGTTCGTTGGACAATCAATTTTCTCAATGAAAGATAGCCATCTAGAACAAAACCAACCATATTAGATTTGTTCATTTGGCGAATACGTTCATCGCGCATAAAAAGCTGAAGCAATTCAACCAGCTGCCTCAACGCAGAGCCTTGAGAAAAATCTGAATTCAAGGTGGTTTTTTCCAATTGTTTCAAGCGGTCAATTTCATTGGCTACCAAATGTCCAAGATGCTTGAGCAAACCACACAACGTCAAATAATATCGCCAATGAAAATTTTTGTTCTCTCCACCTGATTGATTAATCTTGTGAATGCTGAACTCATTGAACACAATAGACCGGTAAAGATCGTAAAACTCAAGTCCAATTTCTCCACCAACCCGACAAAGATCATCCAGGAATGAGGTCAGCAAATCAAGTAAGACACGTTGTTTGGATGTTAAACGATCAAACAAAGCCATCAACAACTGACGACAAGCTACTCGCAAAGCTTTTGATGTCGGATTGAAAAGAACTTCTTGAATCCAGTTGGAACTGGCGATTCGAATGACAAGTGACTCAGATTTGAATGCACGCAGCTTTCCATTTTGAAACAACCACAACCAACGAGAAAAATACTTTCGCTGAATCGCTTCCTCAAACAATGGACAAGCTCGATCATTGGGGAAATCATTCCTACAGATTCTCAAGTTACGCGATTGCCAAGCCGAAAAAAGAGATCGATTATTTTCTGCCATGAGCCATTGGCCGAGATCAACAGTTACGTTGAATGCCAACGAGCTACCTAGAGGAGTGAACGACTTTTTTTGTTGATAACACATGGCCTCAATCACAGGAGCATGAACCGAGGCCATATGCTCAACAGTGAGGGCATTTTTTTTGACCAAATGTTGAACTTGTTCAGATGATTTTTTTCCAGCTTCCAAATTGGGTTTGATGACGAGACCATAAAGAATGCGTAAACAAGGCAATGTAATGGATTCGAGCACTGCAGGTGATTTGTTCTGCAGAGAAAGCAGAAATAGTTTCATCACGCATCGAAGACGCTGCTCCCAGCACTGATCTTCATTCTCAAAGGAGCTTGCCAACAAACCCATTTCGTGTCGGATCGAGGCAAAATCAAAACTAGTCATATACCGATTTTTTAGGGTCGATTGTATTTTTTCAAGAAGAAATCGGTTAAACTGTTCAGTCGTTTCAGGATTATCACGAGTTAACAAGCAGAGTAACAAACGAACTTCAGCTCTGAATGCTGGAGGTCCGATACGCAAATTGTAATCGATCAGTTCACGGAACAGATTGGACGAGCTCATCAATGTTTTGTACATCGGATTGTGGGCTAAAGCCTGAATAAAAAAACTTTAACTCAAAAATTCACTCAAATCAAGCTCACCTTTAATAGAATGATGCAATGTTCGATTGTGGCACTGGCACATCCATAACACTTTCCAGATTTGAAATCTTCATCATTGATCAAATCGCGAAGAGAAGCCATTTCGTCTTCCACAGACGAATTAAGAACCTTTTTCCCGGTGACTTGCTTGAAAGAAGAATCATCATTCAAAGTTTGTTTGCGAATCGAAGCGAGATCAATCAAGGTTGAGGAGGATGAAGAAGAAAGTGATGTGGTTGAACCACTGAAAAGTGGTTTGCCTACCAACGATTGGTTTTGATCTTGTTGCTGTCGGCGTTCTTGCAAGAGACGTTTTATTTCATCAAAACTTTGCCGAGCACCACTTTGACGGTTATCATAGTCCACCAACTCTTTACGAGTGTAAAGAATTTTTTGAACAATCTTGGAAAGTTCTTCGAAATTCACTCGACATTCGTTGCAATATCTGGTGGCCAATTGGTGAATGTAACGATTAACGTAGAGAGGAGGAGAACTACCAGTAGCGTTGGCTATGGTGGCCGATGTTGCTGAAGTTGCCAATTGAGCAGCTCCATTTGCCGTTCCAGCTGAGACGGAACTGTGTTCGGTTTCGTTCTTGTGAAAAAAATTGATACTATCTTGTGAAGAAACAAATAAACTTTCCAACGTGGGACGAATCGACAATATCACTTTGTAAAGACGATCGGCTTTTTCAAGCAAGTTGTTGATGGTTTGAACCGCTTTCATACGGTCCTCTTCGTTTTCGATTGTTTCGACTGCCGAGGCCGTGTATCGAGCAGTGAGAACATAATCAAACTTGGCATACTTGCAAAACCCACAAGAATTACACAGAAAAGGATCTTTCTCATCGTAATTGATGGCTCTACACTTATGACATTGAAATACATTTTCGCCACAATTGGTGCAAACACCTGGATTGGCCGGAACGATGGATGAGCAGCGCGGACATTGCAATGTTTCAGTGGAAGAATGAGCCGTCTCGAAAAAAGAGCTGTACTCGATCATCAAATTACAGGCGACAATCGGCAATGCAAATTCAATTTTCACTTCAGCCTGTGATGGAGTCAAAGTGATACGTTTGGCTCGATTCCAAACAGTGTTTTTGTTTTTCAGCTCGACAACCGATTGAACCCAACGATTGTTATAATAAATCGATAAAGTTTTCACCATTTTCGATTTCTTCAGTTCCGATATTTTCACATTGATTTTGGAGATGGTATGCGACCCTATCAATTTGACAATTTGTGTGTTGGTCGTAAATCTCGAATCCAGCTTGATAGCGAAAAGTTTCAATGGTATAAAATTGACTTCGGGATTGTTGCAGACCAAACAAGGCTCCGTTTCCAAATAATAGCCATTAAACTCGAGTAACGACTGAAACGATTCATAAATATTTGAGTTGGGATGCTGGATGAGTACTTGGTTTTGATGGCAAAGCAAGCCGATGGCCGCTTGCAAATACAATCTCTCGTTTTCGGTTAAACTTTTTTGCTCTCGATGTCCATCATTGTTGCCTTGTCTCGACATTACCAAAGTGAAATAGCCAAGCAAATCGACAAATTGAGAAGCTCGTTTGCCATAAGAAGCAATGCTGGGCCAAAGTTGCCAGAACATGGCCAACAATTGCTCTTGCTGAAGTGGAGGAAGAGATTCAAAAAACCAATGCAACAATGAATGCGCCGCCCATCGTTGTTGTGAAGAATTTGATTCAAGCAGGAAATAACGTATGAAATAGAGAAACATTTTGCGATCCAAAACGTAGAACACATAATAGCAGATGAATGATTGATAACTGCTTCCCGCGATTTTACTCTCTTTACGATTTGAATCGATTTGAACTTTTTTATCACAACTCATCAATAGAGTATTGGTCAAGCTGGTCATTTCTTCCGCTGTCTTTCCGCTGCTCTTACGAGCATTTGCAGGCGTCGTTTTGCCATCCGCCGAAAACAATGCAAGACTAAGCAACTGAAGAATCATGGATGAAATACCTTCGCCAAACAGAAACGATATGCGAAACAAAAACGGAATGATTCGCATTTCACGTCGACACAAACGATGCCAATTATTAACTCTTGCGTTGGCAATATCAAGGCAAGCCTTGAGATAATCAACCAATTTGACAAGCTGAGCATAAGGCAAATTTAACAAACGATGCTGATCAGACATCATCATCATCGTTATAGTTGACTTATGATCTAAATTAGCAGCACTGTTTCCATCATTTTGCATGAAAAGTGTCGAAACAATAACTCGTATCAGTTCATCTAGCTGATCCTCATCTTCCAAAGCATCGTTGGCTAGACCAAGATCTTGAATTTTCAAAACAGGAGCATTATTTGTTGTCGAATTGTTAGATGAGGAATGATCGAAAAAATGCATCACAATAAGACTTTTTACAGAGCGTAGTTTCTTTTGATTGCATAATAGTCACGAACTTGTCGATATTTTTCTTTAGAGCCACATAAACTCAACAAAAGTTTACGAACTTGTTTGCGGATGTAAAGTGAGACGCTGGGTAGCATCATATACTCGCATAGAACTTCTATCCAGGCTAGGTCAAATTCCATTTGAATGGAAGGTGGTTTAGGTTCCGTTGTTGCTGTTTCAGTGTTTTCATTAACTTTAACCATTGATGGCTGTCCTGAATTGAGAGAAAAGATCAACTTTTTCATTTGATAGGGTATTCGAAGAGACATTTCGGTCAATAACTCGTCGTATCGATCAAACACATTGTTTGAAAAGACCATCGAATTCAAAGCTGTACAAGTGTTGGAAATAGTTGAACCAGAATTGGTGGCATTGTTTGAGACAGATAGATTTGGTAGTCCTACCAAATGATTTGTGACAGAAGCTTGCACCGATGCTGCTGTGGTTGAATTAGTACCATGTGCCGATGTAGGCGCAACAAAAACTTCTGGCAAAATAGCGAAAAACGGTTTCAAATCAGAAGGAATAAAATTTGAATGCGGTCTAATTTTTATAGGTTTCTTCGAATGATAAACAATCGAATGCCCACCACTAGCTAAGTGGAATTTGTTTCTATCTGGAGGGTTGTTTGTGGAGAGAGTTAGCGAATCTTCATCATTCTCTGATTCCACTGAACACAGTTGAGACCAATACTGTTTCAATAATTGTTGCAACAGAGCAAAACAATATCCCAAAACTGGTTGACTCGAATTGATGATGTGCGTGGCAGTAATCAATAAACTCAAATGAACAGACGGCGTTGTTGGTGAGGGAACTTGCGTGATGAAGTTTTTGGGAGAAAGCGTCGATCCGGAAGCAGTTTTAATTTTTTCCTCGTCAAATGTCACAGATTTTGACAATGAACATGTCGAAGAAGAAGACGAAGATTGTTGATCGATTGGAGTGCTGTTTGACTGACAAATCAAATTGGAGACAGTTATTGGAAGTTCACTAGACATAAACGCCGACCAATCAATCGATGGATATCGTTTGAAATAAGACAAAAATAGACTAAACAATCGAATTATTAGTAAGAGAACTTCGTTGTCTGGGGTACGTTCGAGGCGATCTCGATAATGGTGTTGAGTTGATGAGAAAGTTTTATTAGGTTGAACAGTTTGATTAGAGCAATTTGAAGACAATAGTATAGAAGTTGGTGTGATCATATCCATCCCTTCAAAAAGTTCAACTTTTTTCAGTAATCGGTCCAAGAGTTTTTGAATAAGCTGACTGAATAACATGCCAAACTCTTTTTGATCACATTCCGGATAGTTGAAATCAGCCAAAAGAACAAGAACCTTTATTTAAAAAAGAAAATGAGACAGAGAGTTGAATTTATTAATAAGATTAATCACTCATTGAAGTGATTGTTCTATCATGGCTTCCTTTAGAAACATCTGATCAACTAGATCTGACTAAATCAGGTTGGTAAATATAAACTTTGGTTAAACATACCTGTAAGAAAGGAATAGCTTGAACACCATCTAACTTGGCCAAACAATCCGGTAAAGATTGGCACATTTGGTTCAACAATGACAAACAAAACTTGCTAGCAATCAATCGCTGAAAACGTTTACGGCTTTTTTGACATGATGATGGATGTTGTGGTTGGATTTTCGATGTTCCAGCTCTGTCAACACCCTCGAAAATGGCAGCAGCCGAAGTCGATTGATAAGGTTTTGGATGATAAGAGCTTTCACTTTTACTTTTCATCAGAGTATCATTTGATTTAGATTTGAGCTTCGAGCCCATAGATAAAGATGGAACAGTGGTCAACTCTTCTTCATTCATTGCGTGATCTTCTTCCAACTCAGCATTTGTTTTGGTTTTTACAATATTTGAATAGTTTGTTTCATCAACTTGGCAAAACAGTTCTTCATCATCGTCATCGGATTCCGATGGCAACAAAGATATACTGTAATGCCTACGCGATGAGCCTGAACCAGAGGCTTGTGGTGATTGTCTTGGGTTGTCGGCTAAATGATGCTGATCATCGTATTCATCATCGTCAATCACTTCTTCGATCGGCTGCCTTTCGAAATGATTCAACTCTCTAGATTGGATGATATTGTTGAAATCCATCATTTCTTCCACAACGTTCGGCTCGTTTCCATGTTCATGTTGTTGTTGCTGCTGCTGTTGTTGTTGTTCTTGCAAACTCAAAGCAATGGCAATCTCCATCATGGCGTCCTCGTCCATTGCTTCGAAATCTTCATCTTCATCATCATCATCATCATCTTCGACATCATCATCATCGACATCATCATCGTCGACATCCTCATCAATTCGAATATTATCAATTCTGACTCCTTCATCCTCACCATCTGGCCCAGTGACATTCAATATTTCTTCCATTTGACCATTGTTTCGAAGCTCACTCGAATTCAGAAACGAACTGTCTGGAAATAAGGGTGGTGGAGCCGATGAAGAGCTACCGGTGATTGCAATCTGTTCCGATTGGTTTATCGATGGTAAAACAAGTTCGTCTTCCTCCCCACCATCATCATGATCATCATCATCATGATCATCATCATCATCATCTTGATCATCATCATCATCATCATCATCTTGATCATCATCTTCATCGTCATCATTGTCGGCATTATCGACTTGATCGTCTTGGTCATCCTCATCATCATCTTCATCATCATCTTCTATCTCTTCATACTCTAAATCTTCCAGTTCTTGCTCGCGACGGAGATTGGCCATAAGATCGTGAAAATAGGGAAACTCGTTATCCAGGTTCAACAAAAGATTGTGATAGGGGTCAAAATCGTTATCAAGCAACGATTCAGTGACACGTTCTAAAAAACTGGCAGCTGATCGATTTCTACCGCTTCTAGCAGATGATGATGGAAACATTGCATTCTCCAACTGATCTTGTTGACGTTGTTGTTGAGTGTTGCTAGCCGAAGAATTAGCTCGAAGCCAAAGATTCGAGCCAGTGTTGTTGTTGGAGGAAGAACGGAAATGACGAGCCCCTTGTCTTCTCAAATGGCTGACATTTTGACCAGAAGTAGATGGTGTTGTTGACGCTTGTAAATGTTTTGCTTCATTAGTTGAGCTGGCCGCCGGTCGATGATGATTACGATTAGTGACACGCGAAGAATGAGATGAGCTGTTTGGCTGCAATGCGCTTTTAACACGTCCACTCGATGAAACTTTTTTCGCTTGTTTCTCAAGATTGCTGTGCATTCCACTAGAAATGGAATAAACTATTCGGAACAAAGCCTTTTTAGTGCTGAAACTGATCTCTGGATCTGATGAAGCCAAAAATTGCATAATCAACTTGGATGTTTTAGAAATATTTTGCTGCTGTTCCAAAGTGATCATCGTAGGCGTGGTTGAGCCGGATAAGTCTGGGAAAGATTCTGAACCGGACATCAATGCGTACATGGATGAGTAGAAAACAAAAACCAACGAATCAACAATGGCATCAATATTGGTGAAATATGACAGTTTACTGAGAGGAGCCAGCAATTCATTGGCTGGCCGTTGACCATACAACCGCCAAAACAGATCGTTCAAATATGAACAAAACTGAAGAATGGAAAATGCTTGAACGTCAAGTTGAGAATGAGTTGCATTCTTGCATGGTGCATGTTGCATTGCAGCTATGTTCGAAGCTGATGAAAAGTACTTGCCAATAAACTTGATGAAATTTCGAGGCCTCTCTTGAACAATTTCACGGAAAAGACCAAAATTATAGCAGAAAACGTTTATGTCGTCGTAAGCATATTTTTTGAGATTTCCTATGGCATTTTCAAAAATTATTTCATCCCGATGTTCATCGTAGGCTGAACGATGACCCAACAGCTTAACCATTAACAAACAAATCGATTTATCTAAACGTGAACTCAAAGAAATGGTGAAAAGCTTTGAAACAATTGAAATGGCAATATCGCAGTTTTTTTGAAACTCATTGCTTTGAGTCAAATCCCGAGCCATGGTCGAAATAAAACGATGTTGAGTTGTTAATGTTTTCTCATGGAGAGAACGAGAAAACGAAAACAAAGCTTCAAGCACGTCCAGAGAGTTGGCCAACAAACGATTGAGAACAAAAATCCCTTGATATTTGGGATCTAAAGATAAAACCAGTTCGTCATCAGTGATTGTCGGCGAATACAGAGACAAACGAAGCTTTTGCAATGGAGATTTTGTTGCTGAGGCATTCGTTAATCGATTGTTGGCACACCGAGATAATAGTTTAAGACTACTTTGATCCAAAACTCCAGACTCGTTTGGCTGAGAAGCTATACCAGTACCAACTGTTTGTTCTTCTTCCGATCCATTCTGATTTAATCCAAGCAAGTACCTAGGTCTACCATGAACTCTAATTGAGTCGACTATGGTAACGTGACTTGGATCGCCGCTCGGCGCAAATCTTATATTGAAAGTATTCTGTTCCGCAACAGTTTTCATTTCAGTTCGTGTGAACGGTATATCAACCAGCGATGTCGGTTGATCGCAACTGGTATGGAGCGATTGAATATTTCTATTGCAGTGGGCGCTCGAGCTGGATCAGGCACTCCAAGATTGACCCGTATACCGGCCATCGATAAATTGAAAGTACCAGTTTGAGTGACAAGCATTGAAAAGCCATTTGATTTGGTGCAGGCAATGTACATGTTAACAGTGCCGAGCCGACTCTTTATTTGCTGAGTGTTGTAAACTTCCAGAACATCGGAACCGCCAAATTCAATTTCGTTCATGATGGGACATCTTTCGAAAAAATCAACAGGAAAACGAATGCTTTTGGCTGAGTCTCCCGTGGACAGAGACAATGCTGTTTTTGATGAGTTGTGCTTTTTCGAGCTCACCGAAGTTGCCTTTATTGATTTGAAACGTCTGGTGGAATAGTTGGGCATATCATCGACAGCACAGATATGGGGCTTCATCCAAAAATTGGTTTGCTCGTTAGAAGCCCGATAGAATCGAAGCGTTCCATCGTCACATAGCGCCAACAGCGTGGTCATTTTTAAATACTTCTGACTAGATCCAACAGTTGGGAAGGGCGTGGTTGAAACAGCTGCAAAATCAATCACTTTGCGTTTTGGCCGCAACTCTTGCCATTTGATCGAATTCGATTTGAACATGAAACAAACTGGATTGTTGGTGTTCATGGCCAAAGCAAAAACTAAACCAGGATGAGCCAACACTTCCATCCACTGAAACAATGGTTGAGAGTTGGAAGAGTCGTTATTTTCTTGAGAGGTAATAGTCGTCGATGAAGTACTAATAGATCCAACGGAAAAAGACAAATCAAGAATTGTCAATTGATCAATTTGTTGGCTGTAAATATTTTGCAATGAAAACGGAGTACAAAACGATTTTCCATTTAAATAGCTAACAAACAGAGTCTGAAGCAAATGAGAAAAATAAATGGAAAATCCGACGGCACTTTGAGCCGATTCTGATGAATTTTTAACATTTATAATAGATGTCACATAAAATACATCATTTAAGCTTGAGCATTGACTATCGACGTTAAGTTCTTGGCGTAGATATGACCGCGACTGGAAAAACCAGAATAAATCGCTGGGCTGGTTTGATAGAAGCACATTCAGCGCTCATCGAATTGGATAGAAAAAAAGTCATGTCCCGAATTTACGCGACGGTATTACAAAATTGTAAACCGGTGTGTTGCGATCTTGATGCGATAAATCAAATACTTTGATAAAATTTAAAGTCACAATAGCCAACTCAGTTTGCGAATCAGGAAACCAAAAAGCTTTGATGATGTGATTGTTGCTGTCGAAAGACATCGAAAGTGAATAGTGTCCAGTGATGGCTCCGTTTCGAGCCAAAGATAAAATATGGCATTCTTTCAATCCACAAACAGCCAAAAGTTCGTCATTCAAAGGATTGTGCGACATTGTCATGATAGTGAAAGGAAAAGTAATGTTAGCGATACGCTGAAGTGCCAATTTCTTTTTCGAGTTTGATCCATAAACTTGATCGAGCAAAGAATTGAGCTGAATGATTGAAAGTAAATTTTTGTCATGAGCGACTGCCAATAAACATGGATAAGGTGTGGCAAGGTCACCAGCGTATGAACTGGCTCCGAGCACAAGCATAGAAACTCTTTTGACAACAGCTCCAGTGATGAGAGTCAAATGCCGAACCGATTGCAAATGCTCCGATTGGCCAATCTGAACGTTTTCAAACAGTGGTTCCGGCCAACACTTGATCGTCGATAAAAGTTTATCACTCTTTTCCAAAGACAGAGAACTTTTTATCGATTGAAAACATTGAAACTCTTTGCGTATGTTTGATAGAAATCCGAGTTCCGAATCATTGAAAAAAAAATATTCCAAAATCGGAACAAAGTGTTCGATCAGTTCGAGAACGTGATCGGATATGGGCACTATATAATTGATCAAAAGTTGCACATAATTATCGAAATTTTCAAATTGCAAACCAAATCGTTTATGATTTTCGATTAAAACAGGATTTAAACTTTTCTTCTTTAAAAACTTGAAATTATCCGATAGTTTGGAGAAATTTGTTTCTGAATAGAATAAAAAAACATTGAAATAAATAAAATTGGAATATAGTTTTCCAAAACATACCGAAATTGTAGAAAGCCGTATACCAATACTTCGAAATGCGAAATAATTTTCTTGATCATCAATCAAATTTTTTCTAATTTCATCGTTTGATTTAGCTGATAGAGAACGTTTATTGGGATTTGCATTGCTGCTGTCAGTTTTTTTCGATTTTCAAAGGCACGTTTAACTAAGGCTTTGCATGATCCGTTTTCATTGGCTCCGCAATCACAGAAAAATGATCCATGTTTCGAGTAAGTAACATCATGACCTCGATGACATACTTTAGCACAAACCGTACAAACACCAACTCCATCCAACATTTTACACGTATGACAATGATACCAATGTTGATTGATAAATTCTCTTTGAGTGATAGTAAAGGTACATAATTGGTTGGCTAATTCTTCTTCATCATCAAGATCAAAGTCTTGTTCATCGTCTTGAACATCATAATCAACGTTTCCGAAATCTTCTCGAATATCTGTTTTTTCAAATTTTTGAAACTCAATTGATCGGAAAACTCTTCGTCATCGATAAACAAGCTTTTGTAGCCATATGAGACAGGAGATCTTGCACTCTCGTTGCCTTCTTTATCATCAATACTTTTGATCATTGATTCATCGCCAGTCAACAAACTGACATACTTCCATTCGAATGCGTTGAAAATATCCGACAAATACGACAACATTTGAAAACACGATTCTATCCAAAATCGTTGACGTCCACCTCCCATTAAATCAGATTTTCGAATTTTCTTGAGAACTTCTTTCTTTGAAAGATACGATTTACATTCAATCAGCCAAACAATAACTTCTTGTATCAATTTGAAGTGTCCTGAAGGAGAATGCTGATGCAGCTGCGAATCAGTGTTTCCAGCCGCCGACATCAAATAAACCAACGAAGTAAACAAACCAGAAAAATAAAGATGAACGTTTTGTGATTGAACTAGAACTTTGGATTTTATGAGAAGCTGGGTGTTGGCAATAACGGCATCCGCTATCGATAATATTACTGTTTCGTCAAGCCAATTAGAATTAGTACGAGAACAAGTTGGAAGTTCTCGAATCACATAGCAAATAAATTTAAAGAAAAGATAAATGTTGGCATTCGAAGAATCATCGATGAAAAATTGAAAATCATTGGTTGATTGTTGAACAGTAGTCTTGTCGCCAGTGAAAGATACAGAATATTCAGTTTTAGGATCATTACGATGGAATAACACCAAATTGAACCAATCGGTGAGAATTTTTGTGAGATTGGATGACTGGCCAATGACGACATTAATGAGGAACAGAGACGATTTAAACTTGCATCATCTTGAGCTTTCTCTGATTGAGAGAATAAAGTTTTAATGAACTTCATCAAATTTATAGCATAAGATGATTGAGTGGATGAATGAGAGGCAATCTCGATTAAATTTACTAAAGAAAAAGCATTGACATTTGACGATGATGAACGGCATAAAAAATCTTCAAACGCTATTCGACCAGATGGACGTTTAAGAAGCTTGGAAAAAAACGCAAAAAACTCGACAGAACAATCTTGAAAAATTTTTTGATGTTTCAATTTAGAAGCATCATCCAGAGACTGGAACAATGAATGATTCATGATAGTCAAAATGAAAAAAACGTTGGGCAAAAATGGCGAACCGTAGAGACGAGAACAATAAGTTTCGTTGCCAATTTTCAAATCGAACAATTTATTCATTACTTGATAAGAGAGAGATGTTTGTTTGAGTGATTCTCCATTTCCACTGTGATGGATCAACAAGGATGAAGATACTAAATTCAATTGTAACGATAGATAATAATTGACAAATAAATCATCCAGTTGAGGGTTTCTTTTTTTCTGAAAAAAAAACAAACTATTAAATAAAGAAACTTTTTTTTTTATCAAAATTTTCTCCCAATCAATTTCAAAGTAATTGGCCTTTTTTGAACCAAAAAAAAAACTAGTTCAATTCAATCTATGAGTCTATCTTTCAATTTTCTTTTTAAAGTGATAAAAATAGAAGATGCATTTCAAAAAAAAACTACTTGATTACTAAAGTTACTTTTTTTGAAAACATTGAAATTTAATTGGAGAACATGTTTTATCAAAGAAAAATCCAACTATCAACTTACGAATAGAGAAATTCGATAAACCGAAACATTTTAATCCAAAACTGTTCAGTTTGATCCAAGTCAAATTGGCGTGGCCAGTTTGGAGAGAAACGACGTTTGGTGTGTCAATGATAGCGTGCTTCTCATTCATGAACGAAGAGAAATGATAAAGATTATTGGATTGTTTGACTGCTGTATGGTTCAGTGATGAAGAGGCTTGCTGGATAGTAGGAATTTCGATCAAAGGAACTTCGAAAAGAATGCCTTTTTGAAAAGCGATTGCTGTTGTGGGCAATGTTGTAGAAACAAGAGTCGTCGCATCATCGATTGACCATTTATTAACATACAACCGATTCCATTGATCGATTTTAGCTAACATTGACTGAGGTAACGAATCGACTATGGTGGTTGACAAGTCTGATACGTTGGAATCATATGAATTGGTGCCTGATAAAGCCACCAGTGACCGATAAAAAAGAAAATTTATATCCGACAGCGTTTGACGACAGCATTGCCAACTAAAGGTTGTTCGTATAACAAGATAGAAACAATGTCGGAAAAAATCTTGTCAAACAGATTCAATAGAAGTGAAGAGAATTTTTCAATATTTTCACTGTTAATATTTTCGATGGCCATTCCCATCGATGATGGTGATAAAGATTTTTCGAATTTTTCAACAGATGTTTTGTAGGACCAAAATCAAAAAATGAAACTAAACGATCAAAAAACAAGTCGATAGCAAAAACAGTGAAAAACTTTGGAAACTGAATGCACTGAAACGAGTAGAGCTGTTGCTGCTGACCTAAATGATTCAATAAAGCCAATTGATTTGATTTTTGGTGATTACAACGAAAAAAGACCATGACAAACATTTCAACAAGGCATAATTAAAATCAAGAGATTTTAAATTTTCAGTGATGCCCGAAATTATTTCTTGTACGACAGAAAATGATGGTCTTTCTTGACGAAATCGGCATTACTCGACAGTTCAACTTGATTTGATAACTTGAGAACAAATCCGAGATCCATGTTGAAATAGGTCGATTGCTTTCTAGCCGAGGAGCCCAAATGCAGAGATTGATCAAACGGGCAGCATCAATCTGAACCAAAAATTCATTGTTGGAAGAATCAGGTTGATTTTCGGCAACTTTAGAACTACGTTGTACCAAATCGATCGTGTCACTTAAAGAGCGCAAACTTGGTGGCAACTGATTAACCAAACGCCACATAGTTTGAAATGTGTAGTCTAATGCACAAGTTCCGAAAGGCCCGTATTGAGGAAAACGCTCTTCAGAAGCCATACCCGAATCTTGCCGCAAATCAAAATCATATTGATATCCAATCAAATTGAACAAGTTGAGCAATGATTGATGAAATTGATCATAGGTCAGCGGAGAAAATCCGGCCAACATGAAGCTGCATGCAATACCTTGAAGAAAAGCTAAATTATTTAATTGGAAAAAAAAACAAACAAACCATCAAGCTTGGGTTTAAAACTTCGTAGCAAGCTTTTCGATGAAACTAAAGTATTGGCAGCAGAGACGTCCATCAAATGATAGAAACGAGGATGTAAAATAAAATCCAGCAAATTCGAATTCAATGAATGACTGTTGTCGACGTCTGTCTTTTTCGTTTTTTTCGAATTGCTGTTTGACACAAATAAATAGTGAAAATAGTTTAGCTCAAGCTTTTTGTCCGCAATAAATTTGATATTTCTTAGGGTATCGGGAAAGTTTTCCAAATTTTCCAAGCTCACATTGGCGAACAAATCATCTTGCTGCGGAGATAAATTATTCGAAACCGGCCTTAAATTCAAAAGATTGTGATTGATTTGTTCAAACAAATAAGAGGGTGTATCGTATAGGTTTTTGCACATGTACTCGAATAAATGCAGCAAACGACCAAGAAATAACATACGTCCGGCTGAAACTAAACAATTGGCCAGAGTCAATTTCATTGAAATTTCATGCAAAGCTAAACCAATCAAAGAGAAAACGTGTTTTCTTTGCAACAGCTTCAAATTATGAAACAAAAATAACATCAATTGCGCATGTTCGACATTAAGGTCTTCTTGAAAATCTGGACACTCTGGATCGAAACAAGTCAATTCGCCTTTGAAAGACAGAGCTGCCTGTTTGAGTTTGTTGATGAAAACCTCGCCAAATTTGAATAGTAATAGAATTGAGATCCAATTTTATTTCTTCTTCTTCTTTTTGTTGTCGTAACAAAATGATTTGTGCTAGAATGGCCAAGCTACGCGAACCATGATGCAATGGCCACAGACATTCAGGATCAAGACTAGGCTTGAAGCTCAGATAAGCCAAAAGAGAATTTTGTTGTTCAATGGTCAACAATTGCATGGCAACCAGGTTGTGCATCAGTGAAGTCAACGAACTCGAGAAACTGACAAACGTTTTAGAAGACAATGGAGATAGAGATGACTGAAAATTTTCCATCTCAGAATCGAGGTCTTGAATGATGTGAGCCAAAACGATCATCTGAGCTTCTGTGAACATTTGCTTAAAATACGATCGAAGCGCCTCAATCTTTGAACAAATAAAATAAAAATTCAAGTGATCGATTATGGAAATGACTAGTCATAATGATTATCAATGTCCATTTGAAGAGAATTTATTCTAGACTTATCAGGCTCCACTTCG
Source organism: Octodonta nipae (assembly GCA_034190945.1). Classification (NCBI taxonomy): domain Eukaryota; kingdom Metazoa; phylum Arthropoda; class Insecta; order Coleoptera; family Chrysomelidae; genus Octodonta; species Octodonta nipae. The sequence goes on from JAVLUE010000157.1 coordinate 68,920, forward strand.
GTCGACAATACATCGAAATCTATCAAGGTCGAAGAATTGATTCGAAACTGTTTCTTAGATTAGCCTCTTCTTCAACTCCTTTATTAGATTTAGAGATTTCCAACGTTTTTTTGGTTGAAGAGAACTCCGTTTCGTCGAAACTCGAGAAGACACTACCTGATGAGGGTGGTGGTGATGAGAAAGCGGCTTGTGGAAGTTTGAAACTAGAATGGCGCAATAATGTTGCCCGTCGGTATCCAGCTGACAAATAGCTAAACAGCAAATGAATCACATTCAAATTGGAAGATACGATCATATCGATTCGCTGCCAAGCGCTGTAATGACCAAACTTATGATACTTGAAAGTATTCATGCTGACAGAACGAGCAGAAGTTTGCATAGAAGAGTTGAGTGGTCTAGATGTCTCTGTTTCAGCAGAATGTATGAAAGTTGGTGCAACATTGCTGGCGCCTCGATTCATAGAGGTAAAAGTGATTTTTTTCAAAAATCCAAGCTCATCACGAATCATGGTTTGTGTTGATTGATCAGTAAGTGTCAAAGCTTCGGTAGTAACAACGCTATGAGTAGCACTTTCATCTTCATCAAGATTAACAGAATTTTTATCCAGATGTAATCATCCAACAAGCAAGAGAATAACTTCAGGGCATGCTTCAACAATGGTATACAGAGCGAGCAATATCCTTGACGTTTCGACGATAAAGAGCTAGAAATTTTTTTGGTGGAAGTCAAGATCACTTCAAGACTTGAAAACAATAACCAACAAGTGAACATGTGGGCATTTTGACTAATATGCCCAGGTACACGATTTGATTGACGAAAAATGTCAAAAAACAATCGATCATAAAGAGATAGACATTTTTCTATAATCTCCAAAGTTTTCACTTCTATTTTTGCCATCATTTCTAGAAGATGATCGTTCTCCTGATCGCCAATCAATGAAATCATTTTTCACCGTGATGTAAAATTAATGATACACATCCATACAAGCAAGCCTGTACAATGACAATCATTTTCGAAATTCTATCGAAACTCAAGGGTTCCAGAAGACGATTAAAAGCGAAAACAGTGGCCACTAAATCAATATCAGCTGTGAAACGATCACAAATCAAATCCAGTTGGTTCAAATCAAATCGAGATGGATCAAATCGAAGTTGTGCGCCTTCTTCGATAGCTGACAAATGGCCATAAAGAAGCGTAGTATGGTGTTGTTTTGTAATAAATTTAAAATCGATGTAGCATTTCCAACAAACTGGAAAAACATTTGATTCTGACTGATCAAATAGATTTTTATTTGTTGAACAGACTGATTTTTAACTGCATTTAAACTTTCTTGATTTTTTGAGCTTTCTTGGTTGGCAACTTTATCAGAAGATACAGATGGTAATGTTCTAAAAGTTGAATTTGGTGAATTGGATATCATAGTTGCGGTGTTAGAAACAATGAATGGAGTCAAAAGTTGATCGAAAAACTCTTCTTTTGAATTTCGTTCGGAAGCAAAAGCTCCTAATGCAGAAGTTACAGTTGGAGTAGTCATCAATCGAACTCGTTTGACTGAAGATTGAGAAGAAATAATAGTAACAGGATTCGACAAAGACTGAGGCGGTGGCGGAGGAGGCGATCTTGTCATGACCATTTCTTGTTGATTTTGAAGAGCTGAAGCCGACAAAGACGAAGGATGGAAACGAAGCGAGTCAGGCATAGGTTTCAATAGCAACATTTGACATAATATAAAAAGTTCTTGATCAGTGAAAAAAGTAACTTTCGCATTCATTTCTCCATTATCGGTAAATGAATTGGTGAAATTGTCCAGCAACATGAAATTGATAAATTTAATCAAACGATATTTAAGAAAGTATTCAAATATTCTTCTGTTTCATAGTTGGATAATGAATCATCAAGCTGTTTCTGGAGATAAGTGCTCAATTGCTGAAAATCATCGTTGCTTTCTCGTTCATCGGTATCATTTTTCTTCTTGGTGGTGGTAGACATCAATTTCGTTGAGCAAAAGTTGTAGAATATAAATCAAAATGTCTGAAATGATGTTTAAATGAGAGCGAGAAACTACAGAAAGAAAACTAAAAGTAGTAAATTTAAATTAATGAACCATACTCACTGAGTGAAAGTTCGGTGAGAAGCGTATGACCACACAAAGCCATCAAAGGAACCAAATATCTACGCTCGACATCAGAAAAATGAACCAAATTTTGTTTGCTAGATGGAACAGAAAGTCAAATGAAAAAATTCAAATAGTTGTCTTACTGACCACAAATTCAAAGTTTTTATGATGGTAGTAATATCTTTTTTATTGATGAGTGACTTAATTGGATTTAATTGATAACCAATTTCTAAACCACCAGTAGTAGCTAAGTCAATGTTTCGAACAGAAAGTTCCACATGTGACTGTCCAAGATTGCTTCATTTCTTGTTTCTTCAGCGAACGACAACGAACATGAGAATGGCCCGGTGAAGAAGCCGATCAATAGCTGTAATTGTTCCTTAGTTTCATCCATATTTTCCAAGAAAAAGCTGAAACCAACAATAGAATCTAGAGAAACAGAAAAAAGCTCAAAACCAATTTAAACAAGAAAATATCTTACTGTTGTTGAGCCTCTTGAAGGAAAGAGGCTTCGAAACAAACAAACGCTGCCAGTCGTTTTTCTTTAACACTGAACAATTGAATACGACGCAATTTGAATGCGATTCAATCAATGATTACCGAGATGTAATAGAATTTGAAAACGAATCACTCCCACTGATTTAGTATGAAAGCAAGTTACTTTAATTGATTTTATTGATTAATTTTTATGATGAAATAGAGAAAACGAAAACACTTTTTAACAAGCAGAAAAATGGTTCGTTCGGTTTGTTCATTCAGTGAATTGACTGTGAATTAGGGTAAAAAAAAAACAACGACACTCCATTTAGCAAAATCTCTATGATTTGGTAGTGGTAAGCAACTATTTCTACACATTGGTACGACTTTTTTTTTGTTTATTCTGTTGTAATTTCGAGAATTTTCCAAAGACTAACTCAATTTTCAAGTTTTTATTGTTCAAAACATTGAAACAATAGATTCATTGGTAGCAGTTTTCTATGATCGCCAACAATAATCAGTTTCATTGTTCTTGCAAAGGTTAGTTTTTAAATTGATGTAGTTTAAATTTTCTCTGGCTAGGATTCGGAGTTGTTCGAGATGCGATGATGGTAAAATAAAACCGGAGAATTTTCTGAAAAATTTCATCTATTGTTGGCAATGTGAAAACAAATGCTATGAAGAATCGGCATACTATCATCACCAAAATCATGAATCATTTATTGGCAATGAAGCGAATGGTGACATGATGACGATCGATGGTGTTTTGTTCAACAAGATGTTCTCTCCTTGACGAAGAGCTTGAATTGATTTCGGCCATAGACTCTGGTGTGTGGGTTGATTCTCAATCAGGAAGACGAAAACAAGACTTTGGTCCTAAAATCAATTTCAAAAAACAGAAAATAAATTTTTCTTCTTTTGTTGGCCTTCCAAAGCCGAGTATGAACATATTGAGAAAAATAAAATTTGAAAGACTGAAAAAAAATTCTCAACAAGCAACTCGATTTGCCTTTCGATCGTCTAGTTTCGAAAGCAACGAAACAATTTTAAATAATTTTGAAACAGTCGAAGTATGCCATCTAGAGTATAGGTTGTTTTTGTGAATAATTTTTTTCTTCTAGAGAAACAAATTTTATTCTATTTTTTTTTAGCCCTGAAAGAGGCTCTTCTATTGATGCTCATTTTGACGATTTCTGGATTTGGGGCGAGCGTTTAGTAACTTTAAATTTATTATCACCAACCTGTCTCATTTTGACTGATCCAAATGACAATAAATCGTTTTGCATCCGAGTTCCTCTTCCGGCACGATCTATTCTAGTTCTTTACGGTTAGTTTTGAAAAACATTGAAGTTTTCATCGAACCATTATTTTTTTCAAGACAAGGCGAGGTATCAGTACCATCATTCAATTTTGCGAAAAGATATCAACGCTCGGCGTTTGGCTATCACTTACCGTGAGCTATCCGATTCATTTTTTGATAAATCTCAATCTTCTTATGCAAACATAACGGAACCATTTTGAGTAAATCTCGCATTTTAATTTAAAGGTTCAATTAAAGGTGTTTATTGGAATTTTCATCTTTTTTTCATCTGTTCAAAAAGATGTGGTTGAAGTGACAGTTAGCTCGCTGCTGTTGCAATGTTTAATCATTTTTTTTTATGGTTGTCGATGATGACATTGCATCAATATTGAAGCATTCTTTGGTCATTTTTTCTGTTTCTGACTTCATCATCATCACAAAATCGCTGTTTTTTTTCTCTGCAATTTTACTATTCAGGTTATTTAAATAAATTTTTTGGAAAAATTGCACCCATTTTTGAGTCTGATAAATTCCATTTTCAGCGTCAATTTTTTCATCAAAATCACCACTCGCTTTGATCAATTCGAATCGAATCTCTTCGATGAGGTTTTCCATATTATTGGAAGCTTCAATGCAGAAACGTTTTCGAAAAAAGAAAACTATGTAAAAAGTGAGCAGAGAAAGAAAAAGCACCAAACTTGCGCCAATTATATTGATTTCGAGTAGCCAAGCAAGAACGACAAACATTGCATGAACAAATATCATTAAAATGGTGAACCCAAGAAAGTTTCTCTCTAACCGGTCTTTGTATTCTTCTAAAAGATTGAGGAATCGTAGGATCACTTGTTGACGGTTTTTTTTCTTGCTCATCAGAATCACATCAAATTGTCGTCGACTTTTGAAACAGTCGCTTGTTTTCAAATTTTCATTTTGCTTGTTGGTCAATAATTTCAAGTTTATTGCTCGTGGTAAATCGATTTCTGGTTTTTTTATTGAAGCACTCAATGCCAAATTTTTTCGGTTCACGTTTCTTTTTGTTTTACTCATTTGGGTAGCTTTATTATTTTTTGGCATTCGTTCCAAATCACTGACTCTCTGTATAGGGCAAATCGAATCTTTGAATGAATGAATTCGATTTTACAGCTTGTCGGTAAACTTGAGTCAGACAAGACCACCGAATCGCCATTTCTGTGGATTATCATTTTAATGAAAAAATGCTCCATTCTGGGCAGTTGAAACAATCGTATTTTCTCACTTATCTCAATTGTTTTGTTGATAGTTTTGCTTTTGATGGAGCCTTTCTTTCTGATTTTCTTTGATTTGTTGTTTTTTTTCGAATCTGGTGCCTGAAAGACGTTATGCAAATCACTGACAAATGTTTGTAATATGTCTTCAACAGAAAGCGCATATCTTAGATTGCATTGTTTTTCATGATTCGAGTCATCATCATAAAATCATTAAAATTTGTGTCATCGTTCAGAAATCGACCCATGGTGCCGCCAACTAGAATCATGTGACATGAGGTACCATTTTCTCTATTGCGGCAGGCTTTTCCTACTAAATTTATGCACTTTGTTAGTTCGTATGTTTGACACAAACGTAAAACTTCGTGCTCAGATAAGCAATCAAATTGACCAAGGTTTTCACTGAAAGCAAGTTTCTTTTTTTTTGAGTTGTCTTCTTTGGAAACAGCCTCCCAACAATCAATGTTGAACGTTTGAGCGATCAGTTGAGTATTGAACACATGTATACTCAAGTTGGATTCGTTTGTGATGGTGAGCTCTTTTTCTGAATGCTTTCTATTAAATTGATTTCAACACATTGAAAACCGTTGGCCTGATTGATTGTTCCCAACTGGATCGACGACGGTTTTTTGAAATTGAACCATCGAGGCCATGTAAAAAAGGATTGTAAACGAGTTTGGCTCAACCCTGAGTCGAATCGATGTACTAGAACCGAGCCAAGGGGATATCGACTAAATATAGCCAAACCATTATCAGAGGCTGTTTTAGGTTCAAAAAACGATACCAAACTGGTTTGTTTAGAAGAAAAAAATGAGTGTGGCTCAATTTGGTGTCTTGAAGCAATTCACACAAATGTGCAAACATTGCTGTCGATGGAACTTGTTGTAAAAGAACCAAATCGTATTGAAATTGATAAATGTATCGAACCAAGTCTTTGATAAAGGCAACATCATCGTTGGCACATTTCTCACACTCTTTGGCTGGAGAAAAATTTTCTTTTTCTGGCTGGTCGATAGCGTTTGTTGACTTGGTGGTGCTTGATCACAAGACGCCTTTTTGGCTACCAAAATCTTCATAAATTGGTTGAGCGCTTCAGTTTTTTTGATTGGCGAATAAAGCGTATCCGGTGATTGGTTCAAACTGACCAAATTTTCTCTACAAGAACAAAGTTTGTGGTAAATTGATTGAAAAAATGATGTGATGGTTCGGTAAAGCGAGAGATGAAACTTTCTAATTTCATTGAAGACCGTTTTATTTGTGACCACACTTTCCACCGATAGTTGAGCGGCATTGAGGTTCAAAATCAAAACTCGAATATCGCACACCGATTCAGTGGCCACAAGTTGATGCATCGTTCACTTTCAACAACAACAAAAAAAAATTGAGAATTCATTTATATTGTTTAAAAACAAGTTCGAAACCAAGGATTAATCTGCTCATGCCTATTGCCTGCCCATTGGTTGAATTTCTGAATCGAAAGATGAATGTAAATTAGATTTGTTTGTCCATCAACGTCACTAACATTATTCCAGTAACATTAACCGCATTCGCTTGAGGTGTTTTTTTCTGTCTGAAAAATTGCTTATTGAACCATTTTTTATTTGCTTCTGTTTGGTTGTTGAATGGATATTCTTTGTTTTTTGCAATGTGATTCCGATTATGATGATTACTGATGATCTCAACATGCAGCCAGCCAATAGTCTCATTTGATTGTATTATTGTTTGGAACAGCACACACCGAATTGATGGATCATTTCTGGTTCGAGGGATGATTTGATGTGTTCATCCAACCTTGTGAATACAATTTTTTGCCTTTCACGACACTACTAATCCCAAAGATTATGGTTCTTTAGATTGAAAAAAAACAAAAATGAAGTATGGAGTTTGTAATTAATATGAAGCCTCTTAAAATATTCAATTTAATTTGTTGATTCACATACAATAACATTCAATAACAGCATATTCTTCTTGCTAAATAAATAATGGAACAACAATAATGATACTTTCCTTTACTTTAGTCGACTTGACTTTGATATATTAAATTTTCGTCTTGAGGGATTTTGTTTGGTTTTGTCGGTTATTAATATTTTCATTTCTCTTTTCCAATATTAATATTGGACAATCAACTTACTGTCGACTATGGGCAGTCAGGAATTGAGAGAAATGTATTATGGACATTCTAGTGAACAAAAAAATGAAACAAGAAAGAACAGTTTGTTTCCATTTTGTTCGAGTTTTAAGGAGAAGATTCTTCTCATCATCATACAGCCAAATAGGACATTTACATTCACTCATCCAATTCTCAGTAATTCTGATAGATGATTGCCTATTTTCCATTATTACCATCTTATTGCCACTCTTCATACCAACATTTTGTTGATTCGATTTCATTGTTCAAAATTGTTTTCTTCCCAACAAACAAACAATTCTTACAATGCCATTAGTATAAGTTTTCATCAACTATCATAATATAGAATTAGTTTTTCTTAAATCACTCTACAAGAAAATATTCTGATCTGTAAGGGACTGTATTGACTGACTGATTGATTATTGATATTCTTCTCAAAAATCAAATTACACAGAAACATAGCTTCAAACGTATTGGACCTCTTAATTATACGCCTAATTTATTTTTTCTCCAGCTTGCTTGAGAAAGCAGCATGAGAAAACACACTTTTTAAAACATCTTTCTATTTTCTCCTGCTTTCATGGTGCTTGTTTCAAATTTTTCAAATTCAAACAACACAAATTTTATTCTTTCCTAGTGAATCAACCAAATTGTCTGACCAAAAATGAGAGAAAAGCTCTTCTGTGACAAACAGGAGTCATGTTGAACTGAGCCGAAGAAAGCCAATAATTTACTACCATTCTTCTTCATCCATTCTCTTTAACTAACAAACGATTTCTCTTTCGATTGCTTTGTTTGGTCTTACTGCGTGTACCAAACACGCCATTTTTTCATCTAATTGAATTTTTTCGTAGAAAACGATTGTATCGATTGTATCGATCTTGGTTCAAAGAAAATTTATCGATTTTTCAATTTTTTCTCATTTTATGTTTCAAGAGAAAGGGAGAGAAAGAGACAAGTTACTGGAAAATACAGAAAGAAAATAATCGTTCTTTCAATCTTGCTTCTCGCACATCGAGCAGTTTTATTTTAATCCAATTTTGATGTTCGACAAGCATCAACAATCGACTTTCAAACAGAATTTGAGAATTCTTAATTTTACTTTTTTCTTCAGAAAAAAAAACATCGGTGAATTGTTGAGTTGTTTCTTTTGAAAAAAACTCTCCTCTCCAAGACAAATTATCGGTTTTTTTGGAGAAACAGTATCACACATGCGTGATCGATTTTTCTAGGTGCCCAACACACCCACCTACCCAACCAACCAGCCAACTAAACCAACCACTCACCATAGTGATACACATCTTAACAGTTTTTCTCTAACTGTTTGCTCTAAAGTTTGGTTTAATAAATTGCATATCATAAATTATGACACTTTAACCCAGCAGCACGCACTGTCAAAAAGAAATTGTGATCGGGAACAACAAAAATAACAATGTTTTCCCATAAAGGCGAGTAAGTTATTGTTATACTAAACTACAGTTGAATTGGGTTGAGTTGAGTGTAATTAAAATATCAATTGGATGTTTCATAAACAATTGAGTGAGATTTCCTTAAAACATCAATCCTCCGTCTTTGGAAGCATCATCCGAACAGTAATTTTCTGAAAACGTTGAATTATTCTAGTTGAATTATTTAAAACTTATTTATTTCTGGCATCATTCATTCAACATTTTCTGAAAAAAGCAGCATTTCAAAGCCTCCATTTGGGCCAAGACAAATGGTCTAATTAAAAGTGGAATCAATTCGATTGGTAGCACCAAAAGAAACTCTTTCTCCCATTTGGTTAGAAGCTGAAATTTGAAAAAAGCTAATTTGAATATTTGAGGCCTCATTTATTGCAACTCAACTATAAAACTATCGATTTCGCTTTAAAAAGGTCGTTTTTCTAAAATGAAAGCTGACTTATTCCGACAGATGCTACCCGACTACTTGTTTCCATTATTTCATTCATTTTGAGCTGGCTCAACTTAATTTTGAACTTTGGAATAAGTGTAAAGAACCAACAGAGAAAAATTTAATTCTCAATCAACACCTTGATCAAAATGAAACGAACTTTTCGAACGACGTGATCTTCAACCAAAATGATTTATATTTGAAAATTTTTGACATGTTGTATTGGCGTTGTTGTTGTTATTGGTGTTGGCGTGTGTGTTTAGCATTCCTAATCTCATCCATCTCATAGATTGCATTGAAAAGTCAATTCAGCTCAATTTTTGGGTGGTGGAAAATCGCTTTGTTTCAAAAAGGAAAAAACAACACAAACTTTATACTAAGAAAACTTGGTGTAAAAACTGTTTTAGTGGTAATTTTAAATTCAATTGAGAAAACTTTCAAACCTATTTCGCTCAAACTCAAGTCAAAATTGAGAATCAACTGAATTAGTGGCTTGGCTAAGTTCATTTGAAGTTCATTTTCATAAAACTACAATCATTTTACTTGGAAAAAAGACGATCCCATTAAGTTGAATTGATTTGCATGATTCAATTGATTCGATTGAGTTCGTTTTGGCTGTGATTGTGTTTAATTAGATATAAGCTTGGAAACTAGTTCTGTTTTATCAAGGTGCTTTTACAGTTCATGCAAGCTTATTCTGGCACTTGATCAATTTCAACTAATTCGATTTAGCTCGTTTAAAAAGTAATTATTGGTTTTTTTGCTCTCCCTATTCGTTCCATTAAACCAAATGCATCTGACATTTTAAAAACTTCAAAGTTTCTGCCATCTTCTGCTTTCAAAAGATGATGTTTACATTCGAAGCTTTTGCAAAGTTTTCAAAATGCAACAACAATCATGTTTGTTTGAAAGAATTTTTGACAAGATAAGCCAAATCTTCTGTATTAAGGTCTTTTAAGACAAGCATATTGTTCTCATCACAGACTTTGCTTTCAAACGAAACATGTTTTTAATCTTGAATATGGTGATGAATCGAATTTTGCAATAATAATTTTAGAAAGTTTTATCAATGGTTTTCTGTGTCTTTCAAAGAAATTTTGATTGATTTGACCAAGATTCAAGATGCTCAAAGAGAATTAATGGGTGCCATTACTGAGTGAGTGAGTAAGCCACTCGTAAAAATATTTTTCACTTCTCAGCCAAACAAATAATGAGCTTGTTTAGAGAATAAGCTCAACTCAAATGTTCTTTTAGGAAAAAGAAATTTATTTAATCTAGTTGGCTTAGATCTAACTAAAAAATGAAGAAGCTAAACATCATTTTACTTTCTTTCTCGATCAGATTTAAAAGTAGAGAAAACTAGAAAAAAAGAAATCCAAATTAAAATGAAATTAATTGCTATCGATTGAAAATATGGAACTCTCCTTCTCTTGGCAATTCAACTTTTGGGCCCAAATAGAAAACAAAGGAGCTGAGAGAGAAAATTTTTGTTTCTCTTTTCTATCGGATTGTTTCATTTGACTCGAGGCAATATTGAAGCGATAAAAAGCTGCATAATATGGTGGCTGTATTTGTTTCAATTTCGAAACAGTAATACAGTCTCATAGTTATTAATTTGAGGTTGCGAGGTTCACGCTTCTTGGACCAACAAGACAGCCTGATACAGGATCGTGACTTTTTTGTTTTGTGCTCGATTCTTGAAAATCACCTAATTAATCAATGTGTTGTGTTGGGATATTTGGTTGTTGTCCTTATTATTGGTTAGTTGGGTGGTTGGTTGCTTGTACTGAGCGACTCTAATTAAACGAGACACCATCAAATAGTTGCCCTTCCCAATTGTTTCTTTTTGGTGGGCTAATTGTGGCGATCACGTTCGGCAGATTCTTCTTTGTTTGTTACAATACACTCAATATACACATTTCAATTGGCGAAAACACAATTTATGGCCTTGCCAACAAACAAACAAACGACCGACCGACCAACTGAAATTTTAAAATTGCCATCCATGTTTCAATAACATTTCAAAAGAAACATGTAGTTTTATTAAAATTTCAATTTCATCCTAAATTATGAAAAATTTCTATTTTTAATATCATATATCGAATGTTCATGCGAACACTACAAAAGGCAAAAGCTTAAAACGTCATTTGAAAGATAAATTTAATGTTAATATATCAGTAAAGTATCAATTTCAATAAATGTCACCCATATAACTTTGATTAATAAAAATTTTTCTGATTTTTCTTTGTAAAAGCAGTATTTGCTTTTTTGAGAACAAACTCTGCTAAAATACCAACCAAATTGCTTTCACTAAAACTCTGATTAGTTTGGAGAAAAAGTTAGGTTTAGGCCACCCTGTAGCGAATCGCTCTCCATAATATGGAATAAATAGTTGGATTAATAATCGAATTTTCTCATCATTCATTTATGTTTGATGGTTAAGAAAAGGCGAGTTGTGTTTCGACTGGTTTGGCTGGACAACCTGATAGTCGAAGAATAATAATGAACTAAATTCATCAAGATTATTATTTCAATACTTGATCAATGAATGAAACCCTACTCTGGCCAACAAACAAACACACACACACACACAGCAGGTGATTAAAACTTGAGGAATAATCCAAGCAAATTACCAACCAAACAACGCCGAGATTGCATTTCAGTTCCAAACTGACTGGACTAAACTTTAAATTAATGGCAACCAAATTATCATCAGAAAAAAAAATTTATCTTATTGGGTAAAAACACAAAAGAAACTCATTCCAAGAATTGAATTCTTTCAAGTGAAGATTCTCATTTTTTAATTGATTGCTTGCTCTGCTACTGCTCGTTCACTTAATCTCTGTTCTCTTGTTAAATTCTTTAATTCAGAATTCTTTAAGAGCTTATTCTGGTGGCATTTGTTTGTTGGAAATCTCTGTCGACAAGTTTAAGCTGTTTTGCTAGGTTTGCAATAAGGTTAATTATTCTCCCATAATAAGACTTGATTCTTCGATTGAATCTTAATCACCTAAAATAAATGGCGTCCTTTCATTCTCTCTAGTAAAAGTTTTTATTGTTGTTTTCTATTGTAGTTCAAATGATTGTTGTTAATTAATTCAAAAAAATTTAAATTTAAATTCAAAATTTTCAAAAATGATTTTCCAATTAAACAAACTGATTCAATGGTTTGCTGAGAAAACATTTTTTTGTTGTAAAAATTTTAAGCCAAATAAAATTAAAATTAAAATTAAAGACTCACTTTTTTCAGGAATCAGTTTGACTAATGCTGGCGAATTGTAAATAGGTTTCTTCTTTCTCGGATCAATAATTTAATGAAATTGGTTGAAAAAGTTAAATTTTAGGAATCAAGTTTGAGATAACGTCATGACATCTATTAAATAATCTCAAACTAATCAACAACTAAACACACATCAGCTCACCAATTCCTTCAAACAGGAAAAACTTTTGAAAGAAAAATTTTGAAAAAACATTAGAAAACACTTAAGTCAATAAATCAAAGGCTACAACATCTCATCGATGATGTTAGATCGGGTAATCATCGTTTATGTCGTGTCATTGTTAAAAAACTAATTTTCAATTCTATTCTTTGATGATTGCTAAGGGTTGTTTTAAACAGAGAAAGAACTTTAATACTTTTCTTGTGTTAACAAAACAAACAACAACCCATTAGAAAAAAGCATTCTTCAAACAAAAATATGAATTATATTTCAATACAAATCAATGTCCATTTAATCGATGTTTTTTGTTTCTGAAATGAACATCAATTTATGTAAATTGCTTGAATTGTGTTAGTTTTTTGTTTGTTTACTTTGTGTTTGCCTGTTCTACAACATTCATTGCATCACTTGCGTAATTGATCAAAGAAATTTTTCTTTTAATAAAACTTTTTTTTAAAAAAAATAATAGAAATTTTCAAATAGAAACTCAATCAAATTAAAATAGATTGCTCATAATTGAAATATCACTTTTCTCATGAATTTGATGGAAGATGACGAAAAGTAGTCATTGTATATGAACTACCAATATTATTGGTCAATTGATTAGTTTTGTTAGATGTTAACAAACATTGTTGGATGGTGTTTCCAGAGATTTCGGGCTGAAACGAGTGAGCATGGTGAAAAAGGTCTTGCATAGTTTCGTTAGGGTTATGCGAATAATCGCTACATTTTATAGTGAGCATAGCATCTTTTTTGCACTGCTCGGGCATTTGATAAAGATGAGATGAATGACCAGAAGAAGTTGCTGAGCCAGACAATGATTGACCTCCTGAATTATTCATTGAAAGCTGCAAATAGGAGTGATTCATCGCTGGATTATGATGGTGATCGAAAATCGGCTCAAAACTATAACTTTCATTTTGCTCTTGATTCAAGTCACCCAGAAAACTTTCATTAGAAATTTTTTTCATCGAACATTGTTGATGTTTTGGGCTTTTCACATAAGCCAATAAGGTTTGTGTTGTTGGTGAGCAAAAATTTGTTGTCGTTGAATCGATGATAGTGCTGTTCGTAGTGGTGGTTGCCGTGTTGATGAACCAAGCACCATGCTCCGATCATACAATGGTTCCGTTTTCATCATCAACAAGCCTGATGTTGGGACTGATTCCTTTTCCATTGGCTTCTGCTTGGCCTTGCTACTGGGCACCATTTTCACTATTTGATTGAGAGGAGATTTTTTTGTTCCATTGCTGTTGGCGTAGGAATTGAGCGACATTTCATCTGACCGTGTACTAGATCGATGAGTACAATCTAAAAACATTGCAATCAGTCAACAAATTAAAGGCAAATAGCTGAAACTGCCGTTTCTCCTCAACTCAAACTAAATTCTAAGAAGTAAAAACTAACTTACAAGTACTGTCTTCAAGATGATGCATCGATTCTTGGCGAACTCGCATCACATAGAGAAATATCGATGTTGATGTGACCACTAGTAAAACTAGAACAGTACATAAAGCCGGTATAAATATCATGGGATCATCGAAAAGAACACCAAAAAATGTTCCGGAAGAGGAAGAGAAAGTGGATGCCATTCGTGATTCGAAGGCATGCAATGGCTCAACGGTGGCTCCATTGAACGTCAAAGTGGCAAAACTGAATTCGGCTTCACGCTTTCCAGCGTCGTTTTGAGCGACAATGATCAAGTCATGCCAAGTTCCTGGTTGCAGGTCTCGAATGACTAATCTGTCTTTTTTTGGTATTAGATGCGTCGACAATGTGATCCATTTTTCAGGACTCATTGCAAGATTGTTTTGCCGATTGTGATTGTGAAAAGATTTAGCATGAATGATGTTGGAGGATAAACGCCTAGAGCGGTATTTGATAGAATAACCATTGATAGGGCAACCACCATCTGACCATAGATCAAAATTGATCGTGACAAATGTTATGTTTGAAATAATGAACGATTGAAATTCGTTACTGCCAGTATCGATTGTGGTGAAACCTGAAGCCGAATGCTTGTCAGGAGGAATCGGTACACCTCCCAAAGTAGAAAAATGAATTGGATCACTTGATTGACCGCTGCCCATTTCATTGAAAGCTTCGATTTTTACGATGTAATCACTTCCACAGCGAAGATTGCGTAACGTGAAACTCATGGTGGATGCAGTGCTGATGGTGATCGATTGCCATTCCCCATCATCAACACTATTCTCTTCTTGATTTGGTTAATTTTGAGAGCGAAGCGATAAGAAATGACATATCCATCCACTAGAAGAGGTGAGACGCTGTTACCGGTGACATCTAATAAATTTGCCTCTATGCTGGCTGAAGACAATGGTGGCTCATCATAATCCCATGACAGCAAGGCGTCGTGTGCTGAAACATTTTTTATCCGAAAACTTGGAGCTCTAGGTGGGTCTTTACAGAGAAAAGGTTATTATAAGAAATGCTTCTTGGTGTGACTTGTTTTTAAGGCTTCAACAAAAAAACTTACCATGCGTGAAAGTTCGGGCTGTCACTTCAATGCTAGATGGCCCGGTTCCTTTTTCGTTGAACGCTTGGACGATGAACCTGGAGAAAAAAATTGAAATAGAATTTTTTAGATACATCTGCTTCTCTTCTCAAGCTCTTCCATGCAATTAAATTTTGAGCAAATGAGTGAATGTGAAAACATCTGTTCTCTTATTTAGAATAGCTCTTGAATTCAAGGAGAATGTTACGATATACTTACTGATATTGAGTTTGGCGTTGTAGTGCATCAATGATATGCTCATAATAGAAATTTTTTTGTGAAGATGATGGTAAATTGAGATGATTATTAACATCATTATCCAATTCATTGGTTTGATCCAACAACAACATCGACGATGATTGATTATTCAATGGTGATTTCATTTGAAATGATGCACCAAACGATTCATTGGCTGGTGTCTTTGAGAGAATTTAGCACGATGATGAATTTTCCAATTATTGGACAATGCCAATTGTGAGTTTTGAATGGGCACATTGGAAATTGTCTTGTAAGTGAATGATGATTGATGACCATCGACCAACTTTTTATTGACTTCCGTTGAGAGTGAAGGTAGTGGCCTATAACCAATGTAGTAACCATCAATGATCTCAATTTCGGATGCGGATGAATCAATGATGCTCGGCATCCGCACCGACCAAGTCAACCGAATCGAATGAGTACTTAACGGTATTGCTCGTACGTTATCAGGCATCGCAGTGGGCGCTATGCTCGTGCAAAAAATAATAAAACTCTTGTTAGATCAAGCCCTTGTCGACAAGTTATGAAAATTAATGAAAAAAACAACCAACTCTCTTTCTATCTCACCTTCCATTTGAGTTGTCAACGTTATGGAACGTGAATGATCACTGGATCCCAGTTCGTTGTGGAAAGAGACACGAAACTCGTACGACGTCAGCGTTTGTAATCCATGAACCGTGACAGTGTTGGTGTTGGATTTTATCATCAAGGCGTTGTGCCACGTTTTATCTTGAAATAAATTAAAATTCAAGTTCAAAACAAAACAAAACAATCTTACTCACCAGCTTCCTTTCGGTATTCAATATTTTGCGAGAGCAAAGGCAAATTTCCAGTATAGGCAATTGACCAAGTCAAAGTGACTGTTCGACTACCGACTTCGAGAGCTTTCAATGCTTCTGGAGGACTGGGTGGCTCAAGCACTTTGAGCAGCACTGTACGATAAACCAGGCCAAATGTGTTTCGACAAAGACAAACGTATCGGCCAGTATCGTGTCGAGCCAGATGTTTCAATATCAAATTTGATGTTCGCTCACCAAATTGTTTCGAATCGAAAGAATCAAGTGGCCTAGAGTTTCCAGTTTTTTCAAATATCCTAAACGAATTGGTCGATGTGATTGATCCAGTATCATAGATATTGATTTCACGTCCATTTTTATACCATGAAATGAACAGCGGTACCGAGCCGGTGCCAGTACACGATAAGGACACTTGACTATGACGACGTAAAGCCAATTGAATGACATGGTCGTGATCACTTGTTGTCTTTGGTGAATTGGGCGATTGAGTATTTGGTGCGCTATCACTGTGGGTTGTCACTTTCACTTGAATTTGAGGAGTTTGGTGAATGGTCAATTTAGCTCGAGCTTCGAGTGCTTTGCCAACCCCATTACTGATCTCGCAAAGATAAACGCCTTCAAATTTAGTTTTATCTATAGCTCGAATCAATAGTGAACCGTTTTCAAGAACGTGTATCTGAGGACTACTCAGTATTGGTACTGATTCCGTTTCTTGATTCTCGATCAAATTGGCTGAGTGAGGCTTTGGCCGCAAAAACTTCCATCGTATCACAGGAGTTGGATTACCTGAAGCCAAACAATCAAAACGAACAAACAGGTTCGGATAAAAACTTTTGAATGATGAAGGTGATTGGACCGGTGATTCATTTAAAATCAATGACAAGCTAGAGATCTGTTGTTGTTGATAATAAATGGCTACTTTATCGGCTGGTTTAATAAGCCATTTTGGTGGAGCTTTCACTCGCAACATGGCAGTGCGATTGGATCTTGTGTTTGGCGTAGTAGCCAAACACGTGTAAAGACCTTGATGACGCCTGGTCACATTAGTGATAATCAAAGACGAAATGAATTCTTTTATGTTGAGCACTTGAACATTAGGATCGATTCGAGTGTGGGCCATCATTAATGGCTGTCCATCTTTAAGCCATTGTAAAGTGATAGGCGGATCACCAGAAATCACTGAACAAACTGCCGTGGCTCGGGTTCCTTCTTCAAGAGCGTCGGAAAACAGAAACGGACTGAGAACAGGAGGCGATATGACCATGATGCGGAAACTCTGTTCGGCACGTTGGCTGATTGCATTCTCTGAGTTGCCAGTGCCAAGCACCACACAACTATAATCGCCTTCATCAGATTTTTCAATGGGCCCAATGTTGATGGTTCCCATTTGACTTATCGTATGCCTTTCATCGAATGATATTCGATTTTTTGATCTAGTAAAGAAAACCTCTTCAATCGGGTAGCCACTGTAGGAACAAGTTATAGTGAGCATCTCTCCAAGAACCGCTGTTTGATCAGAAATTGGCTGAACTAAAGGCGGTCCAATCACTCCGATTCGGGCTTGATGTATGATCGATCCAGCTCGATTGAAAGCAATGCACGAGAAAGTTCCAGCATCCTGATTCAAAAATTTAATTATTTTCTTTAAAAAATTTCTTCATTTTTCTGCTTGAAAAAAGAAAATTGAAGGCGTCGCTGCTTAAAAAACTATTAAAGACAGCTAATTGAGAAATCAAATCACAGAAATGGTTTGAGTTGGTTGAATCTGGTTAGAGAATGATCGAAATAAAACTAGAACAAGACCGAACATAACCGATCAACAGCAATCATACATTGATGTTCAAATCGTGTGAGACGTGACAAAGACAAAATCAAGGTGATTCATTAGACAACAGAACAGAGCAACGTCCCAACAAACTGTCTCATCAAACATCAAACCAACAAACAGAGCAAATTCTTCTACTTAAACCATGTTGATGATTTAAGCGAAAGAATTTCAATTGGAAAATAACTAAATTTTTATCAAATAAAATTGAAAAATAATAACATTCGATCAAAAGCAATCAATTTCTTTTTTCTCGCAACGCAAACAAACTGTGATTTCCTTTTTTTAATAAAAAAAATGGAAATTTTTTCAATAAACTAGCTGGTTTTCTAGTAGTGGAGTGGTACCCAAAAAGAGAGAGAGAGAGAGACTGTGCTAAACTCGGGTCACACAACAGTTTGGCAATAGAACAAAGAAGAGCTCCCATGAAGAAACGGGTAGATGTTTTGTTATCTTGCAAAGAAATCGATTCAAATGTTATGAAATTTCAATTAACTTCATAAAATTTTAATAAAGCCTTTTCTCCAAAAGAGAAGAAATCCGTTTTAGCGAGCAACAGCTGCGCTGTATTTTTCATTCAACCTTTTTGAGAAATTCACCTGTGATTTATTTGGTAAAAGCTCTGAAGAAAGTTGAACTCAACTTGAATTTTCATTTTGTTTCGCTTTGTTTTTTATTGCACACACACAATGGAACAGTTTATCTAGTTTACCAAGTCTGGTATTGTGTGGAATTATCTGTTAGGCTTGATCTAAATTGAATTGCATTTGATGAATTTTTTACCAACTAAACTGTTTCAAAAACTGAAAATTGAAATTTTTTTCTTAGTTGAGAAAATAGTTGCTAGTATATAAACCAATGTCAGTTTTTAGTAGTATCAGCTACCATTACCATTACCAGTTTTTGAAATAACACTTTCTCCAAGATAAAGCAAAATGATAATGATGATCATCATCATTATTCAGATATTTTACAAGTTTAAAATAATTTCATAACAAAACCAACTGCGAGTTTAAGTGAATGTTTAGTTTGTTGTTGTTGTTCAGTTCAAGTTGAACTAATGATTTGAATCATCATCTCATCTTGACTTGACTTGACTTGCTCTAATTATCGTTAATTCCACAAACATGATGTTGAATTTTAAAGAAAGTATCATCCAGAGAAAAAATAAAAACAAGTAACGCCTTATTTAACATTGATGTGATTAATTTATTGTTTCACTCAACCATTTTAAAGTGCTTCCCCTTTCTTTTCCTTTTTTCTCTCGTTTTTTAAAATTCGATTTAAACCGAAATGAGATTCAATCTATTTGAATTGATTTGTTCGTATAAATTATCCTATAAAAACAACACTCAAATCACAAAAATCTCAGTTTTATTCAAATTTCTTTTTTAAAGAAAAATAAAATAAAATATGAATCCAAGCAAGCAAGCAAGCAAGCAAGCAAGCAAACAAACAAAAAAACCATGGAATAGAAAACCAATTTAGTTGATTAAAGTAAGAAACTTAAATGACACCAGCCATCCAACCAACCAACCACAATTGCACTGGAAACCTGAACTCTCAACATTAAATCTGATGTTTTTCTATTTGAAAGTTTTCAAAAAAGATAGTCTCATGATGATAATTTTCATCCATTTCTGCAAACTAATAATTTTCTTTCAATAAAAAAAACCGAGAACAATGAAAAGTCTTTTTTAAAATGAAATGCAACTACTTGCAGGAAAGCATCTTTTCGCCTCAAGAATGATGCCAGCAAGATTTATGATTTTTAAGAGAAAATTCAAAACAAAACCAAGTACACCACTTTTACATTAAAATTATTTGAAATTCCTTCGTTTCAAGTTGAGAAAACAACTTTCTCAACAAACATCTCACTGAATCAGTGAGTCAAAAAGAGAAGTCAGGGAAGAAGCAACTTTATTACTGAAACATCTTGAAAGTTTCTAGCGAAAATTATTCGAAAAATTTAATCGAGAAGCAGAAAGAGAAGGGAGAATATTTGCATTCACATCGATTGAGCTCATCTTATCAGATTATTTTATGGAAACTTTTTCTTAAAACTAAACTTTAACATTTTCAATCACAATTTATGAAAAAAATTCAGGAAAAAGTTTTCATTAGAAGCATGCATTGAAAACAAAACAAACTAACCTGTGTTCGTAACGAGCTGATATTGAAATAAGAGACTGTTTGCCATGGTTTCATGTTTTCTTTTGGTTTTGATGTCACTCTGTTTGTTGATTGCGCTGCCCCAGTACCATCCAAAACATTGCTGGAACGAAATTGGAACGTGCTAGTCTTGTAACGAAACAACGTGCCTTGCTGAGAATGATGATAGTGATGTTGTTGTGATTGTTGGTTGTTGTCGTTATTGAAAGATATTGCCGGTGAATAGGGTAAATTTAACAAATTGCCCGTATAATCAGTTAAATTTATTGAATTACGTTGCCAAATTATAATGGGAGCTGGAATACCAATGGCAATACATTTTAATGATAAATCATTCATGTAGTTGTTCTTGTTTCCTGATGAGGACGATGAGGAGGAAGCGATAGAGGGCAACAAAATTTGCTCATTGAACGTCGAAATGAATGTTGGAGCAGTTTGACGCAGGCTTATCACTGTTCCCGTTTGAAACCATTGCTCAAAATCTGGTCCACCAGTTGTTCGAACAAAACATTGATAAATTCCAGAATCTTGATAATCAAGCTCAGTGATTCGAAGCACGTTCGGTGCCAACATTTCGTACCGATGAAGAATGTTGGATGAAGTTGCTTGAGAAGTGGTGCCACCGCTTCCGTTTTGCCGAAAACGTGAAGCTTGCGGCTTTGACTGCTGTTTGCGGTCTCGTGAAACCTTTCTCTCACCTTGTGCATGATAAGAGTGATGGCTGTTGAAGCCTGAGTTCTGTTGCTGTGAATGGTGGTAATGATGATCATGCGTTGTGGCAATTGGCTGATGATTATGATACCAAAAATAAGATAAGGCCAAACGTGAGCTCAGTATTGGTCCAAGTTGACCAGCCGACTCATCGAGTTTTTCAAAGTTTTTCTTAAAACTCATTTCAGAAGTTTTATCCAGCATTATGGTGGAAAAGTCGAAAAAATTAGCCGTCAAGTTACACGACAACGTTACACTTTCTCCGGGCAGAAACGGCCCCAACCGATCCAATGTCAAATTGAGTCGCATCAAGCGTTGAGATAAAAGATCGGTTTCGTGGCGAACCTCGAAATTTGTGTTGTTTGCCACACAAACATAAGTTCCAAGATCGCGTAAAGTTGGCTGGTTGACTCGTAAATGACGCGTCGTAATCAAATAATTCGAGCTCGACTCAATGGAATTGCTTAATGGTTGCAATTGAGATAAGTTCTCTGCATGTTGTTTGAATATTTGTTGATTTTGGTAGCTAATGAAATACCATGAAATGTTGGGAGGTGGCTGACCATCAAACGAACAATACAAATCGATTGGTGGCAATATTTGTGATTGTTGATGGTGGTTAAATGGATGCTGGTCATCATGCTCATCTTGTATGGTCAGCGTTTGTCGCAGAGAAGCATTCAAATTAAACCTTGGTCGATATGATAAGTGACTAGGTTGATCTAATGGTTTTTCCATATGTTTATTATTTCAACAAAAAAAAACCAATAAAAAAAAACTCACCACTCAATTTGATTCTAGCCCAGTTGGATGAATCAAGACGTTTGCCGGTCAAGCGATGGGCAACACGGCAACGGAATTGTCGGCGAAAATCAGTTCCATGAACTGAAGCCACCAACAGTTCACCAGATGGCAATACATAGTATCGAGTATCAACGGGAATATCTAATAAAAAAAAGATAGAGAGAAAGTGTCAATAATATGGAATTAAAGTGCTTCTCAAGTGTATCGAATGTTCATAATCATTCGAGTATTTTTACAGCAACAGAACAACCTAAACCCGACACCAATTTTTCGGCATTCTATGCTTTTTAATTTGCCTTAAATACTGATGATTAATAATAGTTTGATCGTAATCTTAGGTGTGTTCGGATTATTCAATCAACAACAGCCTTTTCAATTCCACAAAACAGGTAAATAAATTTTTTTTCTAAATTTAACTACTAATCAGCATTGTAAGCAACATTGATTGCTGTGCAAACTGGAACAAAAGGACAATTAATCTTTTTTTCAAGTTAAAGTTAATCTTCTTTTGCTTTCTTTTAAAAAGAAAAGTCCTCAATTAGTTTGGTTGGAAATTTGGTTTCAGAAACTAGAATTAGAATGCATTGTTATGTTCATGTTGGTCACATGTTCGACTAAAAAATCGAATCATTT
Source organism: Octodonta nipae (assembly GCA_034190945.1). Taxonomy (NCBI): domain Eukaryota; kingdom Metazoa; phylum Arthropoda; class Insecta; order Coleoptera; family Chrysomelidae; genus Octodonta; species Octodonta nipae. Next base: position 91,233 of record JAVLUE010000157.1, read on the forward strand.
CTGCAAAAACTCAGTTCTAGTTCACAATTTGATTTTGGCCAAACTAGCAATCGATTGGTTTGAGCGCATTCTCTTCTCAAATGTGCACGCAAACCAAGAAATGAAGATTCGAGGTGGAAAATGAAACTCTGGCTCAATCAAGTAAAGAATTATTTCCTTTCAGCCCATTCTTTTCTTTGTGCACTATGAGAAAATAAACACGCACCAAATTAAAAGTTATTTACACATTACTTTACTTTACTCTCACTGGTTGCAAAAAAAATTGCCGACTTTCCTCAACAATCCCACCATCATTTCAAATGTTTCAGAACAATCATTTTGGGTGTGTTGAGACGAGCTTTTAAATAATTTATCATCATCATCTCTCACTTTGTATTGATGATTGAGCACTGATAGTTTAGTTCAGTTTAATAATGAAACATCTAGAAAAAAAGATTTAAAGACTTTTTTGATGATGACCAACCAATAATAAGTAGATGGTTATGATTGTAATAAAAATTTATTCTCCACTATTTCAAATTTAATGCCTCAAATTTTTCTTTTTGTTCCAATGATTTTAAATGTGGATAATTTTTTTAAGAATTTATGTAAACTTGAAAACCGCTAATAAAAAAAAGCCTCAATATGTGTGCGCTTGCATGATAATTCTCCCAAAACCACTAAAAGTCACGGATTCTCCTTCGCGAACAATCGCCTGGTTTTTTGAACAAAAAGAAATAGTTTTTGAAAAAAAAAGAATTTGTTTCAAATGAATGAGAAGGTAGAAATTCTCCTTAGATCATACTAGTGAATGAGTATTTGCATAAATTTTAATTATCAAGATGCCATAAAAAAAACGCTCCAACAAGCAATAACAACAGAAAAATTATTAGTTTTGTTTCATCATAAAAGGAAGGATACGTTTGTTGCACTTGAAGTTTATTAAATTTTCTTCTACTTGAGTGGAATAAAATTTTTCATCATTTAATCATCAAAAACTATGTTGGCATACAATTGTGGAATGGGTGCTTCTATTATCATATAGCTATAATTCCTAAGAAAAGCATTTCAATTAACCAGAATTTCCATAATAATTTTCATTGACAATCAAAATGAAAATTGCCAATAGCATTACACTAGAACCTAGTGAACTTCTTTAAATGTGTTAATTGAAATTTGAATATTTTGTTTAGCACTTACATTGATTGTTGCTCGATTGAAATGGCAGTATGATGTCTTCATCATCAGTCAACCAAGCGATCACCTGGTAGAGTTCAGATGGTGGCAAACACTTGAGCAAAGCATCGTTTCCTTCACTGACCACTGTATCAAAAGCTCGAACTTTTTCGTTGGCTTGTTGTTGTCGTATCACCACTGATGGTGAATTAATGGCGCTCTCTGCAATATTCTCTTCTGAAACTGAATGAATAAGGTGGATTAATCAAATGAGACAATATTCATTTATCATAAAATTAAAGATTGAATTTTTATTCGTTTTTTTTCTGTTATCAAACACTTTTTATAGAACTTCTCTGCAGCTTTGGTCAACCAAATCCCCAAAGTCGAATGGCATTCATTAAAACCGAAAAAAAGACAATGAGATGGAACTGTTGAGAATACGTAGGTCGCAACGTACAAAACAACTAACTGCAACGTACGTGCGTGCCTCACTAGCTCGTCTCACGTAAACAACGTAACCTTATTATTTTTTTTTTTTTCCAAAAACAACAACTTGAATAAATTATTCAAAAGAGGAAAGCCATTCAAGTTTCATTTAAAAATTACAGAATAAAACAAGCCAAAGATGAAAACTTTTTCGGTTTTTTTGGTTTGTTTGTTTCTTGGTTGGTTAGTTGCTTGGTTGGAAATTTATTTTCAAAACTGTTTTCTATCTTTCTGTTCGACATACTAAATTATTTAATTTTATTTTCGTTTGTTGGTTGGGTTTGGCGGAGGAACTGTTGAAAATTAACACTAATTCTAGTTTCACTCGAAACAATTCTTCTAATAAAATAAAATAAAATAATTTCATTTCGAAAAAAAACTGAAAATTTGAGTTTTATTTTTTTTAGAATCTGCCCGTCAAACGCAGATAATTGATTATGAGCAATACGTTACTTTATTTGAGTTTAGTTTTAGTATCATTGAGTAATTATTGTAGTAAACATTCCTCTAAATCGAATAATCGATCTTTTAAAAACAATTCATTTTTTTCAAACTATTTTAAAAATATTTCTGCTGCATATTAATTGTGATTATTACCAACCAACTAGCATCATTTGCTTGTTCATTTTTCTGTGTGTGTTCCAGGATCGTTAATTTTTTGTTTTTTTTGTTATTGTTGTTCCATTTGGAACTTTTTTTGTTGCTGTTGTGAAGCTATTTACGTATTCTTATCGTTTCTTTCTTTCTTTTCGTTATTTTTAGGTTTGTTTTTTTTCTGTTTCTCTCGTTCCCGTTTTTCCGATAATTGATGTGAAAGAAAAACATCCCGCTTTTTTTTCATTTTTTCGCATCAGGCGCCAAAAATCTGAGTTGACACTCACTTACCCACAGAGACACACTCTTTTCCTCGCTGCTTGCTTAACGTAGTGTTGTTTGCATGTTATCTATGGGAGGGTGGTTGGTTGGTTGGTTGCAACTTTAAAATATGAATTTTAATTGAATTGAAAACATTTCTTAAAGCTAGTCAGATTCAGTGTTTTGGGTTTTCATTAGTAGTGAAAGCGCCATGGTTTGTGTGTTGCTAGAAATTATCGAGATAATAACGCTTGAACGGTATTAGTAGAACCCATTATCAGCGTTTCATTTAGCCAAATGAAATATTTTCAATATTTAGGTCAAAAAACAATAATTCTAATCAAGCCTTCCTCTCATTAGGATCAACTTACCCACATTGACAAGAACGGAACGAGAAATTAGTCGCCCAATGCCGGCTAGTTCCACTACACAACGATACATGGCGTTGTGCAATTCGCTAGTTGGGATTGTCGTCGTTGTTGTAGAAGTGGTGGTTGCCGAAGAGGCTGAAGCAGTGGATGATGATTGGAAAAGCAATGAATCACTGCCAAATGGCATGAACGATAATGAACCATCGAGGCGTTGTTCTCGAATACCGGGCACGTCCATCACCGGTACATAATGATTGATTTCATCCAACGAACGAGAATCACGTACCTCCCAAAAGATTCGTTTGGCCACTGCCGATAGTGTTGGCCAGTCATCGATGGTTTCATCGTTGATGATGGACGAAGATAATGATGAATTAGGATCCTCACCCCCGTTACCACTAGCTTCTTGTGATGGATAAAGTTTTCTAAACTTTATGCCACATGGCAGAATGTGACCGTACAAGTTGGAAATTGTCACATCACCCTGAGGCTCTTCAATGAAATATGGTACAACAAACGATGCCCAATGTTGAGACTTCACAGAGAAAAGAAGCTCGTCAAAGTGTTGAGAAGAACTGCGTTTTGTCAGGTGATGTTTCAAATGTTTTCCGCTGAACGATGATGGCTTGAAGAGAGAATCTGCAAAACAAAACAAAGCAAGAAGGTCAAATTTAGTGTCTGTCATCTAATTAAATTAGCAAAAGTGTCATCTCTTTTCAATTGAATTGAATTGAATTAAACTCCTTTCACTTGATCAATAAACTTGCTTGTTGTGAAAATAGTTCGATCAACTCATTGACTCAGTTGACAAGTGTCTAGTGTTATTGCATTTAAGAAGAAAAAAAATTTTCTTCAAATGTCGTGCCAGACATTGCAGTTGTACAAAAAGATATCCTCTTGTTTGAAGTGACAAACATGATGCGCACTTCATTCCACAAGCCTCTTTTTATCGGTGAAAAAGTGAAATTAAGCTAATTGCATGATGTGCAAACAACACACAAATTCCATGTTTTTCTTTCCATTGTAATTACCTTTTGAAGAGAAAGATATTTTCTTTTATTTTTGTTGAAACTTAAAATTTTCAAACCCCCTAGGCTATTGAAAAGAAATGTTCTCTCCAAACTCAATTCAACAAAGAAACAACTAAACAAACTAGCTGAATATTTTTCTCCTTTAAAATAAATTTATTCAATATTTTTTCTAGCACACAAGCATTGTTTTCTCTATTTTTTTTTAAAGGTTGTTTGAGGTTAAAAATTTTTACATGAAATCACTATCATCATTCTATAATTCTAGCCCGATTGATTTGACTAAACTTTTATTTTTTCAGCTCAAAACATTCTAATTTGAGTTTATCAACATTTAAGTTGTTTCACTTTTTATTAATGTTCAACATCATCATTCAAAACCACCAAAAATTTTGCTTTCTGGGATTTATCACACACACACACACACACAGAGAGAGAACACATTGATCGATTTAATGACTGATGACAAGTTAATGATACCATGTCCATGTGGAAAGAAATAACTGTTTCAATTGAAACAGCTATTTCTTCGACTGACTCCAACCAGAAAAGAAGCGATTCTTTTTCTAGCTGCTTTTTTTTTTGGTTTGGTTTGGTTTTCTATTGTTTGTTTGGTCTGCAGCGAACAAAACAAACAAGCAGAATTAATTTTTGTCAACAACACCATCACCATTGTTGTCGTATAAAAGACCGTTATGTCCAGTGTAGAAGGATACAATCAATTTGTTATCACTCACATCATCTACAAACAAACAAACAAACAAAATTGATTGAAAATTTTGATTTAAAAAATAAGCTTCATGTTTTTTGTTGAAAAGTTTTCTGCTTGACACGTCTTATTTGAGCAACTTATTCTCTGTTTCATCTTATTAATTTAAAAGTTTTCAAATTTTTTTCCTAGAAATATTTTTGAAACAACAAAAAAGTTTTTACTTTAAAAAAAATAAGCGAGTGATAAGTAATCTAATTTAAAGATAAATTCTTGTTCAAGATGTTCATTTTTTTACAAAGAAGTAAAGTTTTTTTGAAGCAAGCAAAAATGATGGAATTAATTCCAAATTTAAATTCAATCACGTACTTAACGAAAAGCGAAACAGAGCAAACTGAATAAAAATTATGCAAATCTTCAACCAAAGCAAACTTTCTTTCGATCTCCATTCAATGAATGAATGTTTTCTATTCTGTTTCGTGCAACAACATTCGTTCCTTTCTCTCTCTCTCTCTCTCTCTCTCTCAAGCTCAACATCTAGTTAAAAAGTGTAATAAGAGCATAATCAAATGAAATCAAATGAAACCAAACGAAACTTACTTCTTGTTGTTGTTGTTGCTGTTGTTCTATTATTCTCCATAATTAGATGCTTCTTTTGCTCATCATCATGATGAAGCTCTAAACTTGCCAATGATGATGATGATAATGATGATGATGAGAAGGAGGATGAAGAGGAAGAGGAGATGAATAACAGTGATGGTGATTTAGAACAACAATTTTATCATTTTTATGGGCATGATGATGATGATCACAATTGATGATAGATAACATGCAACACATCATTACCATCATACCATCATTCCATCGATGAATCGATCGATTTAATCGACTTTGACGCATGATTTTATTGGCGTTTCAGAATCAAACTAGAATTTTTTTTTCTTAATTTAATGGATTTGAATTTGGAAGGCGCACAATTTGAAAAAGATGAATATTTTTTTGCTCATTTTGATTCATCAAAAAAAAAAACAACAAACGAAAGCAAAACAAAACAAACCATAACTGTAAAAAATTAATGTTTGATGACATTATAATTGAATTTGCCTAACCGCCACAAACAAACCATTCCAAGCGTAAAAAGACATGGCATTTATCTTAATTCATTTATTCCGCTGCATTATAAACATGATGATGTTCAAGTTCTATTTCCTACAAAAGAATGCATGTATTCTTCATTTCTTTTCAAAAGGTTTCTTCATGGATTCTCAAACTCTTCGACTTGAATCGAGAAGCAGCAAGACTTGAGATCGATTCGCTTCAAAAAAATGAACCAAGCTTGATTGCTGTTGTCGGGTCATTGTCGAGTCCATAAAAAATTTTAATCCAATTAAAAATGCTCCAAGTTTTGTCAAAAGTTTTTTTTTTTAATTAAATTCTGTTTGATGTAAACAAAAATTTATAATTTTTTTCAAAAAAATAAAAACCATTCACTTCTGACAAATTTCACAACAACCAACCAGCTAAAATAAAACACTGATAATGGCAAACGAACAAAAAAAAAATGAAATTTTTATCTCAACTATTTTGAATAAAGTAACAAACTTTTCAGCTCACACTGACGGCCTCACTTTCAAGAATGTTCTTCTATTTTGAGCATTAATAATTTTTCTTTTGTAGTTGAATGATAAATAATATTCATTGTTTCTCTCATTCAATGCTTCATTCATTCGTTTGTTCGTTCAAAGTTTGCTTATTTTTCAAACAACAACGAAATTGACAAGAGATGAACTATTAAAAACATTGACATGCTCTGAATTAATGGTACGTTTCATACTTTGTTATAAATTGTGCCAAGTCTTGTCAATGCATAGATTTTCTAAAATAAATCCATTGTTTTGTCTTGTTCTCACAGGTAGTTTAAGATACAAATACTTCCCAAGACGCTTGCTTATCTTCTAACACACACACGCACGCTAAAAGAAAGTTTACAAGACTAAAACAAGATTTATGAGTTTTAGTTGAAACACTTGACTGTTATCTTAAAAAATTGAATTACTTTTTTCTTCATTGAAAATTATGATGATGGTGGAGCGGTCATCAAACTAAGTAATTTGAGTAATGAAACTTTTCAAATAGATTTGCTCTTTTCAAAAAAATTAAATTTTAAGAAAGTACAACTTTACAGTTCAAGTGAAGCGTATTATTCAAAATAAGATAAATGCTTCGCTCATGAATTGCAAGTGGAACAGCTTCCACTTGGAAGAAATCCACTTCTATCCAGGTTTATGATAAATTTGAATAATTTTTCAATAGTTTCCCACTTGAGATTCGTGTTATTTAAAAATGTTTAAACACCATTTGAGAAATATTTTTTTTTAAATTGAAATTCTCGTAGAAAACTGTTTTATTTAACCTTAATAAAGATTCGCTTAATGCTAACCTAAAAGTGATTCATTGCTATTCCACCATAATTTTAAACAGAATATAAATTGGAAATGACAATTTTCTAGTTCAACTTTTTTTCAAAGCTTCACTGTCAAACAATTTTAAAGAAAAAAGTTTTGCACTGAAGCTTCCATTATGAAAAGAGAACACATTTCACACAGAAACAAGTTCAATAAGCCTCAAATTGTTTGAATCTCGTTTTTTTTCAAAACAAAAAACGAATAAAAGGAATTCAAGTCGCTACAAACTTTCATTTCTAATAAATTCTCGAATATTCTTATATTGTTTTATTTCGCAAATGTAGCTCATAACAATCAAATACAGGCAAGCAAATCACATCATTTATGGCTATAACTATTGTTAATTTATGGTTTTCAAATATTTCTTTTATGACTTTTTTTTTATAAATTTTTCAAAACATAAGTCGGCAGTGTCAAACCTCAACTAATTAAAGTACTTCCCACATTTTCTAGAAAAAAAACAACATTCAAACAAACAAACAAATCAGTCAATCCGGTCTCAAAATTCATCAAAATTCTTTCACTAAGCATTTCAAGTAAAAAAAATTTGGATCATAATTAACATGCATCGCGACCTGAAATCTATTAAGCTCTAAACGCTTTAAGCTTGCTCGGATTCTTTCGAAGCAATTACTGAAACAAGAAAACAGATTAGTTTTTAGTAAAAAAAAAACCGGTAATTTTGACATTAAATTTCTTCCAGATTTTTCTATTATCATTTCTATTTTTGTTTTTGTTAAAAAAAAACAGAATTTTTCATTAGATCTGTTGTGAGAATTTTTCTACAACTACAAACAAACAGAAAGAGATTGTTGCTTGAATAATTGTTTTCATTTGGAAATTTTTTTCATGTGTCTCTGGAATTGTATTGGCAAAGTCAATTAAAGTAGAATGTCGGTACTACTAAAACAAAAAACACCAGATCTCAAACAACATGCATGTTAATTAGCATCAGGTCAACTTGCATGGTATGATATTTCATTTCTCATAAATGAATGCTTCCTTTTCCCCTCCACTAGAAAAAAGTGATTTACAAGTAAATAAATCATCATTATCATCATCGTGATCATTGCTTCATGTTTCAAGATTCACAGATAAACACATTCACTATGTTCATTCTAATAAATGTGATCAATCATTTAAATGATTTCTTTAAAATTTCATTCATTTTTTTCAGGCAGTAAATAGCTCTAATTCTGTAGTTATACAAAAATAATAAACCCCAATTCTATGTTCAAACAATTCCTATGTAATTATCATCATTCCATTCATCTTTTAAGAGAACTTACAAGTTTTTTTAATCAACACAACACAGCACAGCACAGCACAAAAACAACTTTGAACAGAGAATCTCCATCCAAAAAAAATTTCATCAAAACAGATGTTTTAATACACACCAAACACAAGCTAACAAAGAAACACTAAGGGACACATTGAAAACTTTTCTCCTTGTCAAAATCTCTTCGATTTAGTTGTTTGGTTTAGATGATTTGTTTGTTTGAAAAATTTTTGAATTTTATTCATTTGAAATGTTCAAACTAGAAAAGTTCTTCGCAAACAAACAGTAGCATTCCCGCCAAAACAATCACCGCACACAACACAACAGAGACCAAATTTTTAGTTTGTCGCCGCTCCGAAGACGGTACAACACTATTTATACGAAAAAATGGCGAGAGACAAGCACAACAACTTTCACTGTTTAGCTCAATGATGCATGTCATGTTTGGGTACCAGAATCGAAAACATATAGACATTGTAAGTGAGAGAGAGAGAGAGAGAGAGCACTATATAGAAGTCGCTTGTTCCAAACTAAACTAAGAATCATGGAATTCATTCACAACAAACGCTCATGGCTGTTAGTCATGGATGGCGAGAGTGGAGGATTAATGAAATTATTAATTAAACTTCACCATAATAGAATTCGCATTTATTTTGGCTCAAATGAATTTATCATCTATCTTGTGCCAATTTTAATTGTCCAAATTGAGAAATTTTAAAATTTTTAAAATTAATTTAAATTCAATTCAATCCAACTTTATTCTATTCAGTTTGATCAAACAACAACTACAACAAGGAGAAAAATGGAAATTTTTTCCTGTGTTGATTGGTTGATTGGTGTAATCTAATTTTGGTTGATTCGAAAGTTTTTTGTCTCGGCCAAATTTTCCAGCCCATAAACAAAATATATTGTTTTTGTCCTTGTATTGGGTGTAACAATTTTGCGTTGGTTCAATGATAATAAATTACTTTATTCTTCTTCTAGTTGAGTTGAGTTGTGTTTTTGGTTTTTTTGTTTGTTTGTTTGGGTTCAGAAAAAAAAACTCAAAAACAGCAGGCAAGCTAACCAACAACAAGAAAACTATTGCATTCTTCTGGCTGTAGCCAGCAACAAGGAAACTACTACTCTTGATAAATGAGAATTGAACCATTTTAAATTAATAACTTTTATTCAAACCAACACAAAATAACACAGCTTTTTCAAACTTTTCTCAAAATTAACTTTTTTCTCTTGTTTTTTAGTTTATTTTGGTTTGAATAAAACTGTTTGTCGCTTTTATCAATTCATCCTTTCATTGATACTATAGTAGAATAGCAACTTTCACTCGCTCGATAGAAAGGTGTGCAACTAGTTTTCCTTGCAACAACCCCTCCACTCTTCTCAAAGAGTTTTTTGATAAAGATCTCGTTCTATTTGATTCAGATTTGATAAAATAGAATAGTTTCTGTCGAATCGGTATTGGTTTGACTAATCGTTTCTTATTATTTTCGTTTCAATAAGGATTTTGTGTGCATGGAAGCCAAAAACGAAACACTCATCAATCATTTGCTCTTTAATTTGTTTCAGTTGTTCTCGAATCTTTTCCATTTTTCTTGTATCGAGTTTTTTTACTTCCACCATACCCGTTGGTTCGATGGAACACCATCCATTTATTTCGCTTAGTGGTTGGCAACTTTGATTGAATTCTTTGAATACTTTTTTCTGCCAAACAGTTTATTATTCAAGCTAAACTATTTGAAAAAAACTCTTCTCTTCTTCCTCCTTTTTGAGGTTTTTTTCCTTTGGTAATAAAAGAGTGAAACATTTTTTCTAGTTAAGCTGATCCCCTAGCCCATCCATCTTGTAAATTTTAAAACAAAAAAAAACGACTTTTCAGGCTTGATCTGCTTATTTATTTCCTCCATTTAAAACAATATTAATGAAACAAAGCAAAAAAAAAAAAAAATTCATTTTTAAAAAACAATCAAATGGAAGAGATTGTTTGACATTTTTATTTCTCCAAAAAATTTCATCAACAAAAGAAGAGACAATCCCCTTTTCTCAAATAGAATGAATTAAATTAATTATCTCGCTAAAAAGCAAAAAATGAGCTAATTCTGTTTGTTATTCACTCATAACAGAAGCATTTTTCTCTAAAGCTTCAAAATTTTATTTTTTTCAAATCTAGTTAAAAGCTGCCATTTTTTTAAGCAAAATAAAAAAAACTTTTTATTCGGTCGTTTAGCGAATTGGAAATATTCTCTCATAAACAGAGTTATTAAAATTTTTTCATGTTTACTGAAATGTTTCTTAGGAAATTTTTAATGAGAAAGCAAACACTCTTTTCAAAGAAGTGTCTACTTGAAAACTTTGGTCTTGTGTGTTATCACAATTTTAGTAAATTTTCAACAAAAAAATGAGTGAGATTTGTTTCAGTTAGTTTTTTTTTCTTGAGAAAGAAAATCTTATCATTAAACTTTTATCGTTTCAAATTTAATGTTATCATTGATTTTTTAAAAAACCATTTTCAAAGAAAAAGAAGAGAAACTTTTTTCTTAGAAACAATAATTATACTAATCACATTTCTTCAACAAAATTGAACTAATGTTTACTTTACAAAACTTTCTTTGGTAAGCAACGTTTTCTCTTGAAATCATGGCACTCTCACTTTGTTGCAAAGCAGAAGATTTTCAAAGCTAATTAAATTTACATTAAACATACGGAAAAGAATCAGCACAAACAAACCAAACCAAACCTAACAGCTTGTCAAACAAACAATAAAATTGCTTCATGATCATGATTTGTTTGTGAAACAAGTTTTTTTTGTTCTTTCAGTGTTTTTTAGAAATATCTTAATTTGATATATTCTGATTTTTGAATTATGATAGAATGCTTTTAATAAAATTAATCAGACCAAACAAACATTTCTTTAATTGAAATGCTTTTTCAAATACTAAAATGTTCTCTTCTCTGCAATATTTTCATTCTTTTATTTATTTTTCTTATTCTAATAAATTGCATTGGTTTCTATTTCATTTTAAAGCTAATGTTCAATCAATGTTTTTTTTATCGATTTCTATTGGAATTTAGATTAAAATTTTTTGATTGGCATGAAATTATTGAGAAAAACAATTTTACTAATGTACTGACTGAGTAAGTGAGTGAAGGATAATTTCTAATTGAGAAGATTACTTTAAAAAATGGAATTCTCATTAAATCACTTTCTAAACTGATGCATCACTAAAATTCGAGTCAAAGAACAAGTCGAATGACTTTACATGGCTAGAGTATCTCCTTAAATAGAGCAAACACTGAATCTTTAAAAAAAAATTAGCTCTCAATTTGGTGCGTCAATTCATTAGAGGGGCCAATTCATTTGTTTGGCTAAAACAAAGCATATAGTTGGTGGTGGAAATGATACCATGTCATGTCATATCATTAAAGAAAAGGAAAAGAAAAAATTCATTTACATAATTGCCTATCATCATTGTTTCATAATAGAATAATTTTTAGTTTTAATATGCTGTTGTTGTTGCTTGTACTTGTATCATCATCATTAAAATAATTACTATTGATGGGTATTTAGTTGACATCAACCACATTTCATTTGGCTCGAGATCAAAGAGTTTTTCCTAACAAAAAGCAAATTATTTCAAGAATTTTTAAATTAATTTGTAATTAGAAATTCTAGCTTGGTTGAGTGGTCGTTTTTTTCATTCTTTATAAATATGTTTATGAAAAAATTCAAATTTAAATCAATAAAATCGATGGAAAAGTTTGATTTAATTTAAGAATTTTAATTTTATTATTGGAGAAAAAGTTTCCTGTTTATTGAACTTGTTTGTAATGTGTAGTCGATTGTCCAGAATGTAGAAAACAAACAACATTGACAGATGTCTTCCACCAAACAACCAACAATACACCAAAATTTCTGTCGATGAAGCAAATTTTAGTAGAAAAAATGTATTTCTATTGTTGTTGTTGTTAGGCTCAAACATGAAACATATTGCCTTAATCGAATGTTTTTTTATTGAATTGAACCACCACCGCCAGCAACAACAAAAGCAAGCAAAAACCCAACACAAATTTTAAACCATCACGATGACAAAGTCCATTTCAACATCGAATCACAACAACAGAATTTTGGAAATGAACAACGACAAACAAACGACAGTTACGCATCATCGCTTGGAACAACCAAACATTCACAGTGAACTAGAATGAAACGTTTCTATTATCTTCCAATTACAATTACCAAGAGACAGCACAAACAGAAAAAATCGATTGGACGCCAACAAATCGAATCTAGGAATAGGAACAGTTTCTTATTCTGTTTGATGAACCATTTAGATCGAAAAAAATTTTACACTCAAACACTTAATGCTCGTTTCGTTTGTTGATGAGATTGTAAAGATCAACCAACGAATGGTAATAAGCTTGTCTCAATTACAGATTGTGATCCTCATGCAACACAATGTCTTTTATCTCGAATTCAAATGAAATTATTGAACAAAAGAAAACTTTCACTTTTTTTCTATTCGATTGTTACTTGAAGTAAAGCCACACAAAAAGATTCAAATTAAAAACCAAACAATCAAACAATAGAATATTGCTTCAATTTCTAATTTGCTAGAATTGGTCAGAAAAAAAATTTAAATACAAATTGCTTTCAATGTTTTGTAAAGATTGAATGTGCTATCATTTTGAGAAACACTCGAATTTGAACAAAACTTGAATTGTTTTGGTTTTAAAAAAAATGCAACCATCAGCAATTGGAAACAGCATGACAAGAAAAATGACCGGCACGTTGTTTCTCAAATCCAAAGTCAATTTCTAACAGAGCACAAGAATTGCTTTTCTTCTCATCTGCCTGCTTGTCTAATAATTTTAAATTAAACTCAAAACTCTCTATCGAGAAAATAATAGATGTAAACGTGATTTGTATTTTTAATAGTAAAATGAAACTTTTAAAACTTAACAAACTCTAGTGTGCCATCTAGCGTATTAAGTAGAATTACTATTTTTAAATCAGCAAGAATAAACTCATCAAGTCAGAAAAAGAGTAGTCCATCTTACCTGAAAAGCTTCTGATTGAAATTATCAGAAAAAAAAATGGAGCCAGTGTTCGAAAAAAATCCAAAAGATGCATGTCCCACAGACCAAACTATAGATAGATTGTTTGAATAGTGGAATTAAGAGAAATTCACAATCTAAAATTGACCATTCATTGATGAAACTCTTTTGTCATGTCCGAAGCACTGTAGAATGGCAAGTGTTAGCTTCAGTCTTATTGAGCTCTAATCTGATTAGGCAGTTTTTTGCAGTGCTTATTTTAGTGTTTTATTGATTCATATGGGATTCATTGATGATTCAAAATCAACTCAATGATTAACAAGCAACATGAGATGACATGACACGACATTGTTAATTTTTGTTGTGGATTTATTTTATAGTAATTAAACTGTCATCTAGTGTTGAAATTTTCAATTGCTTTTTATTACAAAATTCAAAAAAATTTAACGAAATGATTATTTCTAAATTTAAAATAAATAAAGAAACAAGAAGGCACAAACAGGAATAAATTTTGTTCTTTTAAAAAGTTAAATTTTTGCTTTTTGTTGTTTAATTAATGAAAGTCTGCTGATGAAGAAACGTGATTGGGTCTGTTGAGAGAAAAGTTTTGGATATCAATGAAAAGTAGAATAAAAGTCTACCTGAGTTTATGAGGACTTGGCAGAGTTTGTTGTCGACTAATAGTGTTCGAAGGTCCTTGTCTTTGTTGCCGCTGCATAAACAACAACATTAAATTAGCTGTATCCTTCAATGAACAAGTGATGAACAACCAAAAAAAAAGAAATTTGAAAATTAGATAAGTTTGAGATGGGAAATCAAGCAAAAATCTAATTAAAAGCCAAACAGTAGCTAAGCAAATTATTCAGTTTCATAGAATGGTGCTAATCCAATGTACCGTTTCATCACTTTGTTGAATTGATTGCTGTTGCTGCTTGGGAAGCTCATAGATATGGTCCTTATCTCGTTTCAAATTGTTATGATGATGAAAATGATGATGGTTTTGAAGCAGTGACTGTTGTTGATCGAGTTGCGAAGATGATGATTGCTGTTGCTGGCTATTCATATTGATAAACTGTCCGTGGGTATAATACGAATGCTGTTGGACTCTTTTATTTTTGCCAGCTTCACCATAAATCAACTCTTGCTGTGGCTGTTGGGAAGATTCTTGTTGGGGCAAGAATTTGGCCGATTTGGCTAAAGTTTGAGTTTTTGCCGCGTAAAGTTCTAAATTTATTCCGTTAGTTGTTGGCTGTGAAGTTGCCAAAGATGCATGAGATTGCGAGTCTCGACTCAACATGCATGGTGTGGAATAGAAAGAATCATGTAGTTTGACGTTCAATTTAGGTCGACGAGATGGCGTTACATTGACTACGTTGTCCATCAAAATCATATTTGAATTTGAGTTCATTTTTACAGTTGTGCTTTCCAAGAATGGCAATGATTGTGGACCATCGACATATTGCGATGGCAATGATGTCACGTTATTAGTTGATAGTGAAATTGTTCCCGAGTTTTGTTCGATAGTTTTGACCGCAATTCAAAGTTTCTATTTGTGTCAATTTATTGAAGGCTTCGCTTGAAACATTGGATTGATTGGGATGAATATGAGCGGTGGATTGTTGTGAATGATGATGATAGCCATGATGTTCCGATGAGTAAGAACGTGAAACCAAATCTGATTTGGAAAAATTTTTCGAAAACGAGTTGAGCGATAATTGATCGCTTCGACTGTTGTCTCGATGGCGACAAACTTGATCAAAAAACAACAAAAATGATAAAAATAAAAACTCTAAAATGAAACGTTCTTACAATGCTCGGCATTTGTTAATGACTCTTTGCTTCTGATGATGAAAATGAAAACAGTAGCCGCTCCGATCACTAGCAGCACAACAATGGCACAAGTGGCGGTATCAAAACCATTGGATCTTCAAAAATGCTATCACCGGAGGAAATTCCACTGGAAATCATGCTACCATGACGACGGTTATAATCTAACGCATAAAGCGGTTCAACAGTAGCACCATCCAATGTTTTCGTGGCAAACAAATACCGGGATTCGGTTTCTCCAGCATCGTTGATTGCCAAAACACTGAGTTCATACCACATTGCTGGGAGCAATTCTTTGATGATGAACATGGCACCATATTCTGGCTTGATGCGGTTTGAAACAGTAATCCAATTGGTACGAACAGGATCTTCTAAAATTTTCGAATCTTTTATTCTATAACGAACAACAAAGCTTGCGATGGGACATAAATGATGTCCGCCTTGATTCCATCGATCCAGATCAATCATAATCGAGGTAATGTTGGGCACGATGAAGGCATTGTTGTTCGGTGCAGTTGGAGCTATTCGAAGAACAAAATTGGATTAGTAAATTTAATTTTGTAATGTCAACATTCATAAATTTCTTAAAACATCTGCTTCGCAACAAAAAAAATTTATTTCTAAACAAAAAGCGATTTTTCTTTCAAATTCTTAAAATAAATTTTTGTTTTATTATATTGAATTTGTGCGAAAACCATTCCATTGAATTTCTATTCAATTTACTTTAATGAATTGAAAGCTTCTGATGCTTAAAATGGAGAAGTTTTTCTAATGTTTCAAAACCAAATCGAATCAAAGTTTAAAAAAAAAATTCGTTGAAAAATGTATTAAAAAAATTCTTTTCAACTAGTTGCTCCAAAAAAAGTAATCTTTCCAAGTCAGAAAAAGTGTTTTAGAGAAAAAAGCCTGAGAAAGGATCACATCAATCAATAGAAGTACCACTTGATTGACTCTTGCGATAAATCACAATGAATTTTCATCACAAGAAATGAACCAAATCTCGTTTGAGAAAAAAAGCTTATTGCACAAAAGTTTCCGTGCAACACAAAAAAATTCAAAGAGGCTTACCTTGTCCGAGAGTCGAAAACTGCAAAACATCAGATGGCTCACCGCTTCCCATATCATTGAATGCTTCTATTCTAACTCCGTATTGAGTTCCACATCGAAGATTACGAAGCGTATATCCCATAATTTATCGGAGACTGATATAGTTTCCCATTGATTGTTTGTTTGATGCTTTCTTTGGTTGGTAAAAAACAAGTTTTGATTATTGTCTTGTTGGAATAGATCGTTTTTGTCTTCATTCTCATTGTTTTCATGAGAAAATGAACGCTGTTGTTGAGTTGCCAATGGGCGGAAAGAAATTATGTAACCATCGATGTTTGGTTGATTGGTTGCTGTTGTCGGCGATTCACTCCCATCATCACCATTGTTGGTAAAATCTGAAGCCATATCAAGAGTTGTTTGATCAATAAAATCCGTTTGTTCGCTGACATTCCAAATGATGGACGCTTCGTACGAACTGATATTGAACAACTTTATCGTAGGTTTAGCAGGAGGATCTGTTAATTTTTTAGTGTAGAAAAATAATCTGGTGAACCAAGGAAGAGAATTGATGATGAAACAAACCTTTGACCAATGTTTGAGCGTAAACTTCTGTGCTGATTGGTCCAGCGCCTTTTGTGTTGAACGCTTGGACAATGAAACTATTGATAAGAAAAAAAATTCCATTAACTTATTACTGAACTGTTGACTATAAAAAAAATACCCGTAACGAGTCTTTTTGTGGAGCATTGTTATCAAAAACTCGTATGTACACCTAATCCGATGATCACTATTTTTAATTGATTTGAGTTTACTGTGCTGCGCTTCATAGATTGATCGTAAATCGGGGAACAACATTTTTTTTTCTGGTTTTTTATCAAACAAAATGATTGGCTCGACATCTCCTGGTCGAATCATCTCACAAAAACTAGACATATTGTGATGATGGTGGTGATGTGAGCTCGTTTTTTCACGGTGATGATACGAATAATGGTGATGGTACTTGTAGTTGTTATCAAATGACGAGTTGACCAACTGCTGATTTGCCAATAATAACTTGGAATGATCGTACATAGTTTTAAAAGTGTACGGCATTACTTTGCCGTTGAGATTGGAATTACTGACACCACCAGTTGTTGAGATCACTACAGGACCAGAGTTGCTTTCCTCGGAATTTGTTTGTTCAACATTGCTGGCATCAAGAGATTTTTTCAATGATTGATCTGCTGATGGATTGGTGTTTGGGGTGTTCTGAACAGGTCGATATCCAATATAGAATCCATCGATTTGTTCCAACATAGCACGATCTTCAGTCAACACGATTGACCAAATCAACTTGATCGATCGTGATCCGAGCACCATGGTTCGTAAATCGAGTGGAATAAAAGATGGAGCTGAAAGATAAAAAAAAGATAAACTTAGATAAACCTTCAAACTGCATTAAAAAAAGTCTTGAAAAAGCATGAGCAAAGTTGTTGAATTATAATTACACGATCATCATCACTCGAGTGCACAATCCAATCGATTGATGATGTTGCTTGAACATAAGAACGCTTCAACTTAATTACTATCATGCTGTAATCTTTCCAATTTGTGAAGGAAGATGTTTGCTGAGGAACATCAAGCAAAAAAAAAAAAAACAGAAACCTACCTTCCATTTCTGTTTGAACGAGGAGCGTTTTGGTGAAGGCACTGGAACCAAGCTCGTTGACGGCACAAACGCGAAATTCGTACGCCGACAGTGGATTAAGTCCAGTAATGGTGATGGATGTTGTCAATGATTTGGCAGTCAAAACTTGAAAATAAAATATTTTAAACACAAAAAACACATTCTAAATAACGACGACTTAAATCTTGTCATCCATCTTGTTGAGATTTTATAGACTAACAAATATATATAATGATGAGCCCTAAAACTTAATCCTGAGTTCCAACTTATTCTCAACTTGAAACAACAAGAAGCAATTTTTTCTTGTTTTTTGTTCTGTTTCAAATTGGCAATTTGAAAAAAAAACTCTCCCCGTTACAAACAACATTTACTTACTGTTATTTCATCATTGTTATTGTTGACAACCACATCCGCTTGTTGTGATGATGAAGAAGTGATGGTTGTTGGGCCTGTCGAAACTGGCGAAGTGATCACACCAACAGCCGACCGAAAATACTCGACAACATACGAAGTTATGGGAGAATTCCCGGTAAACTCTAATGACCAAGTCAATGTTACAGTACGACTTCCGATCTCTTGAACACGAAAATCGATTGGTGTGTCGGGTGGTTCTTGAACAAGAAGTTCGATAAAAGAAAACGAATAACCGTTGGCATTGCTTCCTGAACAACCATAAACTCCAGAATCTAATCGGCTAACATGACTGATGTAGAGATAAGCTCTTTTTCATTCATTTTACTCTCTTCACGCAACACGATTCTTGAAGAATCGGAAAATTTTTTAGAGTATTGAGTTGGTTGTTGTTTGAGTTTTTCTGATGATCCAATAGTGGAATCAATCGTTTCACTAGCTCCGTTCGGCCTTAGCCATTTAGCGTTCATTGGCTGCTCCATACCAACCACCGAGCACATCAACTGTGTTTGCGATCCTCTGCGCAGAACTAATCGCTCAAAATTGAAGCCAATAGTACCCGTTCGATGAAACAATGATGATGCACTTCCAGTGGATAAACCGACTGTACTCGAGCCTAATGTATTTTGTATGGAAACTTTAGGTAAATTAGTCACTTCAACTAAGGCACGAGATTCGATGTTAGAATCTTTGTTCATCTCATTTGAAGCATCACAAATGTAAAGACCGGAGTGTTTTGGCTCCAAAGCTCTGATGAATAATGAGCCATTTTCGAGAACATGAATTTGTTGACTACTCAAAATAGGCATTGGTTCAGTTTGATAAGGCTGAAATAGAAAAATACAAATAAAATTTACATCAATGATAGATTTTCTTACTTCAACTTTAAGAAACTTCCATCTAGTGACCGGATGCGGCTGACCAGACGCCTGACAATCGAGTGTCAAAGAATCTCCGGATACTGAATTGAGATTAGTTGGTTTTAAAAGCCATAAGGGGGCAGCTTTCACAGACAAAAATGCCGAAACATTTGTAGTTGCCACTAAAGATGATGCCAAGCAAGTGTATGTTCCCTGATGGTGGCGTGAAATATTGGCAATAATCAAAGAAGACATGAAATCGTTGATCGATAGAATTTGAATTTCATGATTGATCACAATATGGTGATGATTGGGACGAATTTTATTTGATCGAGATGACTGTTGAACATCATCAAGCCAAATATTATCTTTGAGCCAAGAAATTTTTATCGGTGGATCACCAGACGTCACTGTACAAACAGCCGACCCTCTTTTCCCTTCTTCAAAATTATCGGAAAACACAATGGGACTGATAACTGGAGCGGCTTTTTTTATTGAAAATCTTTAGAACAAATGTTTCAAGAAAACTGCAATAGCATACCAGCAACGTTTAAATAAAATTCGTGTTCAGCTCTTTGCCCATTGGTAGTGACCACAACACATCGATAAAAATCTTGATCAGATTTTTCAACTGAACTTATGATGATTGATCCGAGCATTGGGACCAAATGTCTCTCATCAAATGGCATTCGTTTGTTGTTTGATTGACGTCCCTTGATGAAAAACACTTCTTCCAAAGGAAATCCGCCATACGTGCAGTTTAAAGTGTACGAACGACTTGTACTGCCGTTTGATTACCAATGGGTTTCACAAAGGCAAACCAAATTGATTGATTCGAGCCCGATGTGAGATTGAAGATAGATAATTTTCAGCCAAACATTCGTAAACTCCAATATCCTGTGGTTTGGGGATGAAAAAGTAGAAACAAAATATCAAATTATCAATAATTTTAACAAGAGAAACTTGATTTAATTCGATTTAAATGAAATGTTTGATTAAAACTGACCTTTGAATGAAGAGATGTGATGTTGAGATACGAAACAACGATCAACGATCTGAACTCCAAATTCAATAGACCGATTGGAAGGCTAATTCCACCGTTGGTACTGGCACCGTTTTCAGCAGAATAAGATTCTGTGTATGGTTCGATACGAACGTGACCATTCGAATACAATTCGATACCATCGAGAAACCAACGGATTTGCGGTGGTGGTATGCCATGAGCTGAACATTTCAATGAAAGATGTTGATGATCACGTTTAGAGTTTGTTTGGCCATTCCCTTCAATTTGTTTGATTTGTTCAGTGAAGACGCTGACAAATTCCGGTGGTTTTTCTGTTTAAATTGACCAAATTTATTCTGATTTTTTAAATCTGATAAATGCATCTTCTAATAGAATAATGTCTCGAAAAATACTCAAAAACATTCTAGAACAGTGTTCATATGAAAATCTGATCTGAACATTCAAGTGGCAAATCACTAACCGATTGATTTTACGTAAATGGCTGCCATAAAACTTTGGTCATCGTAATCCGGTGCTGTCAAGCGTATGGAACATTGATAAATTCCGTTATCACTGGGTCCACGAAAATCACGAATCAGCAAACTATTTTCGGAGGATCGTCTTCGACGATGATCGTAATCGACTGACTGGCCATTATGATACCAATTTGTAGTGAAAAGAAAATGTGAATTCATTAAATCTTTGAATTGTTTTTCGTATTGCTGATGATGATGATTCTCATTGGCTGAGTTTGGCTCCATAAAGGCACTGAAGGTTGAAGATGAAGTTGATGAAAACATTGTTGAGCGATGAGAGAGAATTGAAGAAAACGAACTGGTCATGTTACAACTTAAGGTAACATCTTGACCAGGATAAGGTTGGTGAGAGCTCGCATGCAAATTAACTTGGAGGAAATCTTGTAAAAAGAAAATTTTTCATCAAAAAATTAGCTTTGTTAGAGATTAGTCTATTTACTTTTAACCAACAAAAAAGCTTCGTGACGAATTATTGAATTAGAGTTATTGGCCACACAAGAAACAATACCCGTGTCTTCAACCGAAGTTTTCTCAATAGCCAAAAAGTTTCGACCAACAAATAGCTGTTTTGTTGTTGATTGTTTCCACTCGATAATGGGCTAACAAACTTTCTACGTTTTTCATTCACTGAATAAGATGATGCATGGGGCAACTGTTTATTGATTTTATCGATTGCTACCGACGTTCTCAAATCATTGTGAAACCTGGCAATCATTTTTTTTGTGAGAGAGAGAGAGTCAATTTTTTAATCACATGTTTTACCATTCAATCGATGGTTTTGGTTGTCCATCAAACGAACAATAAAAGAATGCTGCTTGGCCTTCATCCACCATGATTGTATGTCGATTGATCAGCTGAGTGTTGAATTTTGGACCCGAACTATAATGATCGGTAGATTCTAAAAAAAAAATTTTTTTTCATTAAATCTAGAAAAGCTTCAAAACTTGGACTTGCTTTTCAAGTGTATAAGACCCCAAGTTTGAGCGTAATATCTGTAATTAGTGATGGTGTGACGAATTTGGCATCGATATCGATGTTTGGCATCATGATAAGTGGCACTTGATATCAACAAATCACCACTCGAAGGCAATACAAAATGTCGGATTGTCGAATAGTTGACTAGTCGGGTTAAGAAAGAAAATTAAATTTTTAGTCTCTGGAATAATTCTAAAGCAAAATGTTTCAAAAAGCTGAAAAATTGTTTATAATCCATTTTCATGGAACATCATTAATGGAAAAACGAACGAACGAACAAAAATTCTTGTAATTGGTAAATGTGTCGAGTTTTAATCGAAAACAAAACCGAAGGCTTCGTCGAGATAAATAATTACTGATTACAATCACGTTCATGGCCATCCCAAATGTTCCAAATAAAGAGAAGCAAGTTGGTAGTCAATGATGATGAAAATAATGATGTATTTGGTTCAGCACTAAGGTTTTCTTATTCCCTCGTTGCTAACCTCAGATTCAATTCAATTTAATCTAGTTGATTTTGTTGTAGAACTTTCACGTACGCTGTATGTGACGGTCTCTTTATCCACTTGCTCTCTACAATGCTGTATTCCTTCTTTCAATTCATTGTTCTTTCCATTGGTTTGTTGGTTTGTTCGTTCGTTCGTTCGTTCATTGATTCAATATAAAAAGATTTCTTTTCGGTTTGTTGCTTGATCAAAATTAAAACTTTTCATTTGTTAAAACTAAATGTTTTTTTCTTAAATTTAAACTGTAACTCTTGGCAAACTTACCGTATTGAAAAGTGTTCAAATATAGGATGACTGTTGGTTTATTGAAGAGCCTAACGTTCGATGAACACTTTCAACTAGTTTTTCTAATGGCAAATAAATTTGTCCATCATCACGGAACCATGCTGAAACAGTCCATAGTGAGTTGTAACGTTCGTATTCGCATTTTAGTATTGCATCGTTGCCTTCGAGCACTTCGCTTGTGTTCAGAGTTCTAATTCTAGGAATTGACGTGGACGAATCAACGTCTTTGGCAATTGACGATGAGGCAGTAGAATCATTGGGTGAATCCATCGTTGTCGATGATCGATGATGATGGTGTTTCCCGCCAACGATAGCCGATGATTTTTGGCCTCGTTCAACCACTGTCCAAAAAAAAGATAAATTGAATTGACAACATCAAAGTGTTTAAATCAAATATCAACTCTTAGTGATGTCAAACAAAAAGTGACCTCTTTCTCTCTTGATGATTGATAATCGTTACAACAAACACAACGGGCCAGTTTAAGTGAAAAGCGGTTCCTGTGATTTTGGTTCATCTTTTTCTGTTCTGTTTGCTTCTGTGGATAGGCTTGTTGTTTTTTTTTGTGTTGTGTTGTTGTGCTGCTGAATGTTTGAATTTGTTAATACTTGAATGAAAATGCGCCCATTTTCTTGCTTGCTCACTGATAACCAAACATTCTCTAGTTTTTAGTAAAAAAAATTTTTTTTCCTCTAAAAACTAGAAATGTTTGTTTGTAAAACTCTAGAAAATAATCTATTTTTAATAAATATTGAAATAATTAATAAATCATTTATTTATAATGCTCCACTAACAAAAATTAACGTTTTTGTTTTGTTTTGTTTGTTTTTATAAATAAATAAAAACAAAAAAGCTTTATCGATGTTTGTTGCAAAAACTACAACCAACCAGATCGATAGATCGATGTTGATGTTGAACGTCAAAAAAGTTTTAACCATTAAAGCCAAAATGAGAAAAAGAAAAGAAGAGAAAGGCATATTTTTTAAATAGAGAATGAGCCCGAAATAATGAGCCATTCATGCAACATTAATTCTCTCTCCAACACTGTTTATCACATTTTTGAGTTTTTTGTTGTTTGATCAATACTATTGTTTTTCAATGGTTTGAAGAGTCAAGAATGGAAAAATGAGTTGATAAATTTCATGGATTGGACCATAATTAGTAATTTTTTTCTCTTTGCTTGTGAATAAATAATTAATTACATATTCAGGTCAAAATAAGTTCTTTTCACATAAAACGTAGTTATCCACTTGAATGAACCAACGGCATAGCACTACTGAACAATCATACTGATAACCAACAACAAACGTATTAAATCCATCCATCATAATTTAATGATTAGCTTAATTTGAGCTGATGTATCATCTAAAATTTATGCAACATACATCACATCAATCCAATCACACAAAAGGTTATTGCTCGAAATTTTGAGTTTTCTTTTTCCTTTCTTTCTATCTTTCTTTCATTCATTCAATCATGCTAATTGTATGAAGGTACACTATTTTCCTTTTCATTGCTTATGTTTGGCAAATTTTTTTTCATTTGAATGGTTGGAAAAAGTGTTCTTGTCGCGTGTTTTTTTATGTGAAACACAACCCGAATCTCTGCTCAAATCAGAATTCTCAGCTCTCTCTCTCTCTCTCTCCATTGAATGTGAGCATGTGTTGATTGTGTGAATTGAAGTACCGTTTTTTTTACCAACAAAACAACTCTTGCTGCTTGTCACAATACAATCTCATTCGAATCAATCCTACACACCCAAATTGAATGACGTATTCTAATTCAAATAATAACGTTCAAGAATAATTAGTTTTTTAAAGTTTCATAATTGCAAACCAAACAAACAAACAGGCACAACTTTCTTTTTTCAAAACAACCTACAGAGAAAAACTCAAATAAAAAAGAGTCTTTTATTAAATAAAAGACTCTTTTTCCAGAAACAAAAAATTCTGAAACTCTGGTCTTTTTTCTGGTTTTAAACGAATCGCTTTTTTTCAAAAGAGAATTTCACTTAAAAGATAAACAAAATTAATTTAAAATTGCACGAAAATATTCCTGGTGGTTGTAAAAGGAGAGATGCGTATGCTAAGCCAATTCTATTTCGGCGAAACAATGCACCAGCAGAATGTTTTCATCTTGAATATTATTTCTAAGTTTAAGTAAGTTTTCTTATTTTCAAGGAAAATAGAAACTTCACTATTTTGATCAAAGGGGAAAAACATTTTCTCTTTTTTCCATTCAATTTGGATTATTATTAACGATAGTGCGACAAGCAGGCACACACACACACACACACGCACCTTTATAATTCAAATTTTATTCTTTTCAGATGGCTCAACTGAACTAACTAGTGCTTCCAAAGAGATTAATTTCTATTTAAATTGACTAAAATTTTATCATTTTTTTTTAAATGAACAAAATCCCCAAATTGAATCCGTGAAATGAATGGGTCGTAAATTTGGGTCATTTTTTGATTACACGTGCCAAAATAACTGGTTCTAAAAAGAAAATTGCACACCAGAGAGAGATTTGGTTTTATTTATGAGAAACCATTTTTGAAGTGAAAAATAGAGGCTACAAATAACTATAATAAAATTACATTTTTTAAGCATTTCAGTCGTTCTGAGTTAATCTCTTTTCCAAACTTGATACGACATTTGAATTTTGAATGAATTTTTTTTCAAATTATTAGGCATACTAGTCGACAAATTGCTAAACAAAACAAGACAGAATTCTGGTTGAATGTTATCTGGTTTGTTTGCTTGTTATTCATATTCAAATGCTGAGCAGTTCGGTTAACACTATTTGCTTGATGATGCGTTTGTTTCTTTCATTCACTTTAATTCATTCTCTCATTGAAGAAAGACATTTAAACAAACAAAAATTTTTTATTTATCGATTTATTATTATTCTGTCAGACAACAACAGCACAATGAAATAATATTCGAGTTTGCTTGTCACAAACAACAACAATAGCAATTTATTCTGATTGCTCAAATAAAACTATCTAGGTCTTATTCGCATTCGTGTTTAGTGGAGAGATGACATCACCAAACAACCAACCAATAACCAAATTCAAGAAATTTAAAACTAATTCCACTCCTTCAACTTGGTTTAGTTGGGCTGGGCTGGTGGTTGCTTTATCTCAGTCAAATCAATGAACATTTTGTAACAACAATTTAGAGAAAATAAAAAGAAAACCTTTTATTTATTGAAAGTAAGATGGTATGATTTTGATAATAATCATCATCATCATTACAGCATTGTTATTCTCAAGTTTTAATTTTTTCTTTTTAAACTTTTGTTTTATGTTTGGTTTTTTCCTAAACAATCTTATGGTGATGCACTTTTCAAACAGAATTATTTGCCGAACAACCATTATCAGCATTTCTACCAAACCAACAACGATAAACAACAGATGATATTTTTAGATCATGATGATGGAAAAATGATTTAAATTTTATGTAAATTGATTACATGCTATTCTATAGAACAACTGCTTGAATGCTGCTTTTGATAATATATTTTCTCTCTCTTTTGGTTACTGGATGGTAATCATCAAAGACAATAATTCAAACACCATTCATGGTTTTTGACGCCGATTTCGTCATAAATTTGACAGTCTCTATTTGAAAAACTTGACTTGAACAAAATGTATTCGGGCATTGTTTCAAAAGCTAGTTTTTTTGAATAGAAAAACTATAAAAATTGCTTGATTGTTTGAATAGCTCTCTCCTCTGACTGAAGATGAAGACTCAATTTGAATAGATTATCGTTTTATTCAGAATTTTTTCTTTTCCCATAAGTTACTTTCAAGGTACTGTTGGATGATGTAAGAAAAGAAATTGGCCATTAAAAAAATAATAAGCTCAATTGATGATTCTTTTACTTGAAAATAATACACCTAAGATTATTTAAAAAGAATATTGTTTCAAATTAATGATGAACAATCAATAGAAATCCGCTTGATTTTCGAAAGTTTTTCTCAAAAGAGAAAGAAATATTCAAAAATGCATTGCTTGATGTTGGAAAAATCAGAGCGACTCTTTTTTTCTTTAAAACATCAGAATCTATCAAAAAATCTATCGTCGCTTGAATAATGATGATGAGGGTATCTGGCTGAGGCTTTCGTCTCACGAGAATTTTCAAAAAATCTTCAAAAAGACTTTCATCTTAAGGAAGATGATTCAAAATGAATTTCTTCTCTTGTTGTCGTCTGATGGTGATTATACTTTACTCGATTCCCACAGTTTTATCTTGTTTAGTTTTCACAATGAAATCCTCTTCGTCTCTCTCTCTCTTTTTCTCTGTTTTTCATGAACAGGAATATATTCATTTTAGAATAGAAAATATTATTATCATCATCATTTATATTATTTTTATTATTTCTATTATCATTATGATTATTATTATGGAAATTTTATTCTGAATAAAAAAAAAAGAAACAAAACAAAAAATCCACCTAACTTCGGCGGTGGTATTGACAATTTCTTCTTGCAACCAAATCATCATTAAGATGATGATCGTTATTCTAAATAAAAAAAAACCCATTCTATGAATTGCAAAACAGTAGTTATGGTAAAAAAATATCATTCAGTCATTTGAATCATTTTGTCGTTCAATCAAGTGTCAACCTAAAAACCCAAAGTCAATACAAGGTGATCATCAAGTCAAGTTTTATGATCATAAAAACAAACAAACAATTAAATTAGAAATTTAGATATTTTCAACAGTGAAGCCCACATTTCCTAAAAACTGTGCTCTTAAAAAATATTCTCTGCTTAAAAAATTGATTCATTATTTGTTTGGGAGAAGAAATTAGTGAAAAAAATTTTAATTAACTTTCTCTTGCAATAGTAACTGGCTGTCTCTTTACAATAAAAACATTAGTTGAACAAAACAAAAAATGGGTCTCTTCTTTTTAATTAAGCGTTTTTTTGGTAGGAATTTCCATGATTGCTATGGAAATAACAATGACAGATAGTTGTTTTTTATTTTTTGAAAAATTTCAAATTATGGTTTTTAAAACCTGTTTCAAATTCAACAATCAAATTAACAGCCAAAACCAACATAATTATTGTCAACACAAGCACACACACACACTCAGACAAATCTTTTCAAAAAAATTTGAATAATCAACAAAAAAAAAAATTGCCAAGCGAACTAATTAAAAAATACAAATTTCAAACAATCTAGCGAGAGCTAATCGGCGTCAATTTGAATGTGACGTACGTGAAAAACGTTACCATGGAAAATTTACCCCAAAATGCTACCATTTAATAGAATCGAAATCCTCATTTCCAAAACGTTGATTTGATAATAGATGGTTTTCTACACACTACGCCACTCAAACCTAATTTGAATGAATGAAAATTATTATAATTTTTGTTAAATTTTTTTTTTTTTTGCAAGCGCTAGTTTGAAACTTTTTGTTTTCTACTAAAATAAAATTCATCGAGTTTTCAGATTAAACTAAAGTGAAGTATAATATAAAAGTATGGTATAGTGCTAAAAAAAGATTAATTTGAATTTAAATAATAATGAGCAATAATTCCCTTATTGCTCATTATATATTTATATAAAACATACTCGCGCGCTCCAACACTAGCATCAAAAAATGGCATACTCTTTTCTGTTGCAGTGGTTCCACATACGCATGGTTGGCATGGTGGAAGCCATTTGAAAGTTCAATTAGGAATCGAGCTCAAACAGCCATAAGAAGCCATGAAAAGAAACTTGAACATTACATGCAAATATAGAATGAGAGTGTTTTTCAAACAAATGATTTCACTATTTCTTTCTACATCATACGAAATTCAGCATATCAAACAAAAGATAGACCCACACACACAACCCAACAATAAAAACAATACTAAAAACGTGCTCTCAATTGCTTTTGGCATACGTATTCTATTTGTGCGGTTATTCGGATCTTTTCTTCATTTAAGACGGAAAAACAAAATCAGTAAACGAGAGTGAAACCATTAAAAAGACATAGCTAGACTAATAAAAATTTATCATGTGTTTTCTTTCTATTAATTAATCAACTTAATTGCATTAAAGTATGTATAAGCATCACTCTGTGCATAATATGACTAGCTAAGCTTTTTAAAAAAAAATCTCAGAATCAAATAGAATAATGTTACTCTCAAACAAAGTAAACAAAAGAAGAATCAATTTAAAATGAGCTAAAAAACATTGCTCGTTAAAAGGAAAATATTTATTTTTTTTCTAGTTTAAAACACTCGAATAATATTACACAGTAGCTTCGTTTTGATTATTCTATTGAATTTCTTTAAATTTAATTCGACATCAACAATGAGAAGAAAAAGTGTCAAAAGTAGAAGAGATTCATCACGATAGGCTTCAAATGTCAATAATATGAGTTGAGAAAAAATTGAAATGATCGATTGAAAAAAAATTCAACTTTTTTATCTAGAACTTTGATAAACGAGTAGAATCTATCTTTCTATTTTTATTTATCTTTTCTTTTATTAATTGAAATGTAAATTGATTTTTTAGCAGCGATTGCTTGTCTTAAATCAGTTTAAATTGAAATAAATTTTCAAATTGCCAAGAAATGTTTTCTGTTTAATTAGTTAAATTTAGCTGGTTATACTTGTCAAACTTATTACAAACAACACACTGCCATACTATTCGGTTCAATTAGAGTAAGTATTTTGGATGATTATGATGTAAAATGATGTTGTTTGTCGAATTGAGCTCGAACTCGATTTTTTGATGCAAACAAACATACAAACAGCAAAAATCTAATAAAACAAATGCTCGATTCATCATTTTCATGATGATGATGATGCTTCATTGAATCTCCATCATTATTTGTGGAATTCGAGACACACAATGCCTGCCTGCCTGCTTGTCTCATGTTGGAACATTGTTTTTCTTTTAAATATTTTCTTCTTTGCAACAATAGTGGAATGAAGAATGAAGTGGAAGGCCATATTGATTCTAATTAATCATCATGCCACTAAAAGCCTACAAAAGCCTACAAAAAAATTCCAACAACGACAACACAATCAAACACTCGAAAATCTTGAAGCAACAAAAACTTGAGCAGAAACAAGAAAACTTGAACGACTGAAAACTCCATATTTAGATTAGATTAAACTTTTTAATTTATCTAATTGCTCAAGTTTTTTTTTCATCCGAGTGTACAATCATAGAATTTTGGTCTTCATTTAACAATAAAATTTTCTACTATTTTATTCTTGTTATAGAAATTTCTCAAAAAAGCCAACTTCAATAGCTTACTTATTTTGCATTACAAAGCATTTCACTCAAAAATCATGAGTCTTTTAAAATGAAGTGGTCTTGGTCAATCTCATTCTCCAACTTCTCAACAATTGAATTCAATTGAATTTCAAATTTAGAAGCAAGTGTTTTTTTGTGTTGAATAACAATATTGTTTCCAAATAAAAAGACTGAAATATCGTTTTTTTAAGAAATGAAGACCGAAAGCCCTTCATTAATATAAATTAGTCGTATTAATATTAATATTAATTTCTATCAAAAATAACCAAACAAAACAAAACTGAACTAAAAGAAACAATGCATTTCAAAGAATTACTACCACTCGATGTACAGTTTTGTTGTGTTAACAAATCAATTTGTTTCCTCAACACAAACAAAAAAGTTGTGGGGTTTTTTTGTTTTGTTTCGCTTAGAAAGAGATTAAGAAAGTCTCAAAGAAAATTGAAAAAACAAAGAATCGATGGAATTAATATTGGTGGTTCGCGGAAAGTTTGGTTTTTTTACCAAAAAAAACTTTTTTAGGCTTCAGATAAATTAAAAATTCTATTCATTTGGAAGAGAGAATATTCTTGCCTTTTGTTTTGTTCATGGTCTTCAAAGTTGGTTTGGAAGCTTCCTTTAATCCAGTTTGATTGTTTTTCTTTGTTGTATTGTTCGAATTTGTATTTTCTGTGTCATTTACAATTCAAGTTTCATATGTGCAAAACGTCTGTTATGGTAGCAGTGTTTCAAACTCCATATTTACATTTGACAACTTCAAAAAAACTCGAAACAATCAATTTTGACAAAATTAATGAACTCATTTAAACTGATTTAAACAATTTTCAGTTCAAATAAAATTCCATATTTCTAAGTTTAGAAAACTAACTAAATCAATCAATCGATTTATCTGTTTGATCGATGATTGATTGATTGGTTGGTTGGTTGGTTGGTTGATGATGAATTTATTAAAAGAGAGAAGCTTTTTTTGCTTAAGATAAGATAGTTTTGTTTTTCTCATTTACTCATTTTAACAAAAAAAATTAATTCTAGTTTTTGTTTTTTGTTCTTTTGCTTCGCCCATGTTAGCACATTGTGTATGTTGTATTCATAGAATATAGCCGGATAGTAGGGAATTTCGCGATAAAAACATTTTTTTCTTCAAACAAAAGTTGTGGCCATTCTTTTAGATATTTAATTAAAGCCGTTCAGCTCTTATCAAACCGTTAGTTGGCAATGATAATGATAGGCAAGCATCCCAACTTTGCCAAACCAAAACAAATGCTGAGAGAAACTTTTTGTAAATTTTAAGATTTAGTTTGTGACCAAAAATCAAATGTTTGTTTCAAAATCTGCATAAATGCTATTCAATTGAATCAAAGTGATTCTGTTTCAACTTGATCAGAGATAATCAATCTTTTTCTCTCTATCTTTATTTTTTTGGCTTTGTTGAATAAATAAGCCGGATAGTCTTTTTGGTAAAACAATTTTTGTTTCAAGCAAGTTCGCCATCATTGATGATTTTGTTTAGTGACTTTCAACTATTATTCAAGAGTTTAACATTTTTAACGCTCATAACTTTTTAAGAGAAAAAAAAGACGCTCACAAGCCATCAATCTATTCGACATTGGTCGTACTACTCTTTCAACAAACACCAAACAATCAACTAGCCTTAAGTTTTTTTTTTTTTCAAACTGAAGAAAACGAAGGAAAAAGTTTGATCAAGTAGAAATAGTTGCTTTAGAGATAATCAATCAAACTAGTGTAGCCACTAACCACGGACTACTATATCGGCACTATATAGCACAATAAAATTATATAAAACAATTTTCTAATCGATCAAAAAAAAAAAAACATTTTTTAAATAAAATTCTAAAACGTTTTGCATTAATAGAAAAAGCTCACTCTCAATCGTCATCATCGTATCGGATGAATTTGAATATCCAGAAAATTGAATTTCAAAACAGAATCTAACCAAAATTTACAATTATTCTTTTTTCTTCTTTGTTGAAAAATTTTTCAAAATTTTGAATTTTTTTACAAAAAAAAAACTCCTCCACCCAAACGAAAATTCGCTTAAATTTATTGAAAAAGTTTTTGAAAAAAGCATTCAAATTGTTTTCCGATCTATTCATTCATTCAGTTAAAAAAAACTTTATGTTTTTGTTAAATTTACTTAGATTAATAGTTTATTTTGTTTTAAAAAACTACTTTTCTTATTATTGAAATAAAATAAAATAAATTAAACTTAATTTTTTAATTATTGCAAACAAGCCAACTTTTGAAAAAAAAACGGATTCGAGCCCAACAAACAGTTTTGAAAAACAAAGAATAGTTAGAATATTAAGACGAAACATTTTTTAACAAAGCAATAATTCAACATAAATTTAGTTTACTATCGAATATTTTATTTTAAACATTAAACATGACTCAGTTTGACATGCCGTTTGAATCTTCCTTCGATTTACCTTGATTTTCAATTTAGTTTATTTTAAAAAGATTTTTTTTTTTTTGAAAGCAAGTAACAGAAAAGGTTCTAGTTTATGTTAAAGTATAAAAATGAAATTCTTGTCAACATTGATAAGAACAAGTTGTGTGTTTTCACCCAAAAAAAAAAAAAACTGTTTCTTGTGAAAGACATTTGAAAATATATTAAAATTTATTGATTTCAGCTAGTACATTTATTCAAATAACAGCATAGTAGCAATGCAACGAAACTAAACAAGGAAATCAACATCAATTTCTGTTTCAAAATTGAAAATAACAAAACTGTGAAATTTTGATTGAATTATCCAATATCATTCTTTTTCATTTCATTTTGCAACACTTTTTTGTTTGGTTGTTTCTGGAAAAACGTTGATGGGTAGCCCCTATGTATTCGTTTGACAAAATTTATGATTTTGGATTATGACTTTGGTCCGAAAACAAATTGAAATTTGAAATAAACGACTTCAATAGATTTGTTAGTTTTGTTTGAAAATTTAGGTTTTGATCAATCGATCATCGAGACAATTCGTTGAAATAATATTAATAAGTTTAATCGAACGTTTTCTTTGAAGCAGAAAAGGCAGAATTAAGAAAACTGAAATATGTTTCATGGAAAAGTTTTTAAAAATTTTTTTTTACAATCCATTTTTTACCCCAACCAAAACGAGTGAGAGAAACAGCCAAACTGACCAAAAATCATTGTTTGCCGTTTCCGTTTGTTGTTGTTTGAAAGAGCGTGAAAGCTCATGAAAAAATTAATGACAAACCAAACGTACTATTACTAATAGTACTATTTAATTCTAATGAAATAAATAATTTCATTTTGGCAGCCTGAAGAATCAAACAATTTCTCTATGTTTGTATTAAAAAACATTTTCATTCTCTTTCACTCTCATATGGATCATTTAATCATTTCATTTCGCTCAAAAAATATAACATAGTAATCTACAACAAAAACAGAATAAGGCTTCTTAAAAAATGAAAATTTAATGGCCTGAACGTGAGCTTTTCTTCAGGCTTGTTCTAGAGAAAAACAAACTCTCTTTCTCTTTTTACCTTAAAAATATTCCTGATAAATGCAAAAAATAACTTTTCACGCACACCGGTTAATATGAATTTGTTTCGCTTTCTTTGGCAAAGTTTTCTCGTTACATTCTTTTCTAGAAAAAACAGAATATTCTTGTGTTTCTTTCTGTAATATTGAATAAGATACAGATTTTGTCTCTCTCTCTCTCTCACTCTCTGGCACAACAAAGAATCATTTCTTTGTTGTTTTGTTGGATTTGTTTGTTAAAGTTTGTGTTTGTTGCAAGTAAATATTTGCCTACCAAAAAAACTTTCTTTGTGCTAACCAAAAAACTTAGTCAAGTTTCTAATTTAAAGGCTTTTTCTTCCTTTCAAAATAATTCATCAAACATGAATAGAACTAATTTTTGATTTGAAAGCATAGCATCAAGTTCACCTGGTTTATTGTTTAAAAACTTGAAATGAAGAGATGATAAATTTGGAAACCTCAATTCATATTCCAGTGGAACAAGCAGTGTGTGTTGCTTGGTAAGAATTTTTTTTTTCAATTCAAAACATTCCACACACACACACACACACACACACACACACACACACGCTAAACAAACATCTTATTGAACAATTTTTGAAGCTAAACAAACCAAAATGTTTGTTCGATTGTGTGTTGGCACCATTCAATTCAAAGAATTTTCTAGAATGACCATTTCGATTTGTTTTCCATTCCATTAAACTTCATTCATACGGTTTTTTGAACAACATCTTAAAATTGAATAGAATAAAATGGATAACACCGAACACCTTCTCAACAAAAAAGCGGTCAAGAATTTTCTCTTTACACAAAAATGATTGAACCATTTTAAAAAAAAATATTTATCTTCTCAAATATTTTTTCGAAAGAATCAAATTTCATTTCATTCAAAAAAAACTCTTCTAAATTCTCAATTTTTCTTCAGTCCAGTTCAAAGTCAGTAAATTTGAATTGATTGTTTTAACCCATCAAGTGATTACATTCTATTTTTCTGAAATGAAAACACATTTTCTATTTGCTTGCTTGTTTTGAAAATATGAACCGCTATGGTTTTTTTTGTTTGATTTGAAAGACACGCAAACATACTGGAAACAGGATAGAAAACCGCCGCATATCTTAAACTGAACTAAACGAGATACGTGCTTAGTATTTTGAAAAACAGAAAACAAATCTCATCTTATTTCATTTTTTTTTCCGATACAATCCAATGATATTGTTTTAGAAATCAAAAACAGAAAGCTAGCAAGCCAAAAACTCGATTTGTTTTTGAATAGGCCCGAGTTGACCTTTTATTTGATCAGGCACTTTTGCTTGAGAACAATCATAAAAATAGATCCAATCTAAAAAAACAGACTGACAAGAGAAACAAACACTCACTCTTCCAGTCAAATCGATTAGCTTGATTATAATACTTGGTTTTGGTTAATAAATTTGAAAAGTTTTTAATAAAACCATAGAAATGAATTATAAATAAATTATCAACGCCGACCAATTCAATTCAAAAGTTGACATCAAAATTTTTTTCAAAAACAACTTTCATTGTGATAAATTATTTGTTTGTTCAGTTTGATATTAAAATGAGAATTCTCATCATCATCACGGTGATAATATTTTTTTTTGTTGAAAAAGATCTAGTTACATATCGTTTATGAAGAAAATTCCGATGCATTCAAATCAATTATTTATGACACAGTGGTTTAAGGTGAATTTTTTCCATTCTCTCAAACTAAGCAGCAACATCATGACGACGACCAAAAAAAAGATACATCAATTCAAATTTAGGAATTTTTTCCAAAAAGTTTCTTTTAAAAATCTTAACATCTTTCTCGTAGAACAGAGAGCAAAAAATTCTAGAGGCTTCTTCTTATTGCTTGTTATTAGATTAGATTAAAAATGCAAAATGCAGAGCCTTGTACATTACACAACTCAAACCAAAAACAAAACTTTAAATTAAATTTTTCATTTTTTTCTTTGTTTGTTTGTTTGTTTGATGCATCGTAGCACAACATAGCAAAGAAAAATGAGAAAAATTTGATAGGTGCTTCTGAATCACAACAAAGCAAACGCTATTAATACAAATGTTTTTAGCAGAAAAAACAACTAATTCTATCGCCATCATCATTCATTCATTTTTATTAAAGAAGAAAGCAAAGTTTCTTTATAAATTTAGAATTAAGCGCATATTTTATAGAAAGCGTGACACTACTGTTAGAAGGCTGTGAAACGCTAGAAATTACATTCTTATGTGATAAGCAATTCATTTTAATCGATTCTACACCAGCAACCATGATTATGATTTTAATGTTGATGATGTTTGAAAAGTTTTTTTCGTTGACTAATTCTATTTTTCCTTCTTTTTGGTAAGAAAAGTGAATAACCAAAAGTTTAATCACACTAGCGGAATAACGGAGTGAATATTAAATAGCTCGAAATTTTCTCATCATGAAACATGGAAAAGAATCATCATTACTGGTTGTCATTAATGCATATCAAGCCATATCACAAATACGTACAGGTATCTGCCTGAAATTTTTCCTCAAAGTTTTATTAAATCATTGATTGAGAACGTTTTCTTGTTCTATCTAATAAATCGCATTGTTGTTTCAGAATCAAGATGGATGGGGTCAACTATTTCAGTTTATCAATTGAAGCAATAAAGTTTAATGGATGATTCCTTAATAATAAAATGTTTTCATGATCCTAGATTAGGAAAAGTTTGCCCATTAAGTACATTAAAAAAAATTTCAGTTCACTTTGTACCATTCAAATTTGATTTAAAATTTTTTGTTCGCTTCCAACTTGTAATGAAAATATATTTCACTTGACAACAAGCATTGTTGGGCCTTCAATTTGTGATTTTTTTTTCTGCTGGTCCACTACAAGAACTATTTCTACAAGCACTATATTCATTTAGAACACCAACACCATTAATCATTTGGACCATATTGAATCTCCCAATCTAGTTCAATAGTAGCTCAATATAACAGAAGAATATATAGTTTCTTTGATTTGATCACAATGATTGTTTCCATTTCATATTTATTCTTTTCTAAAAAAAAAACAGAAACAGCGTTTAAAACTTTTTTAATTCAATTCTTTAATTTATTTTTTTGTGAAGCAAGCATTTTTTCAATAGTCAGTCAAATAGACATACATATTTTGATTTACTGCCGTCACTTTATCGAGGTTTTCTCTCAATCATCATCACCGCGACCATAATAATTTAGTTTTATATAGACATTTATTTGTTTGTTTGTTTGTTGTTTTTTCCATTTCTCCAAATGGGCTAAAGGCGCCAAGACTTTTTTTGGGCGTCAGATATTCGATATTTGCTAACATATCTGGGGAACAGTAAATAATCTAATCGAAATAGAACAACAAAAAAATTCCAATACAACTTTCTTGAAAAAATAGTTTTTCAAATTCATGCTAATCAAATAGAATCTTTGTTTAGAAAAAATTTAGACTTTTTTTTTTAAATCGAGTAGCGATTGTTATGAAGTGTCAAGTGGTTCTGGTTGTTGTTTGCTCGTTCACTCAAGAGCATTCAAACAAATGAACGCAACTTATACAATGAAAAACATGAATTTTCAAGAAAAATTCAAGAGAAACAGCTATTTTTTTGGTTAGGCTTTCCAATTCTCTTGGCAGGACGTCTGCTAGTTTTCTTTTTGGCTATCAATTGGTTTGATTTGAATTGTTGTGCCGTTGCTTTTTGTCAATTAGTTGAAACCAGGAAAAAAGAAGAGCATTGAAAAAAATTCCAAATAACAAGAGGAAAAAAAAAACGATTACGATGAAAAAACAATCAAACAACTACCACAAAGCCAAAAGAACTATCTATTGTTATGAATAGGTTGATTGTGGAATAAACCACCACACCCCCATAATTAGGAACCATTCTCAATTTGAAATACTCTTCCTAAATCTATTTTAAAGAGAAAATGGCTTAACCCGAGAATGAATTAAAAACTAAATGTTGACATGCAATCTAATGCAAACTTTCAAAATTTAACTAACAAACAACAAATTTGCTTTTCCTCAATAAAACCAGAAGCCCATTTGTGTTTCTTTATTATTGTTGAAAATTTTGACTGACTGTCAGTCAAAACTTTAGTAGTTTCTAAGTAAAAAAAGCTTGGTGTGGCTTCATTTCCAAATCAGATTTATGTTTTCAATTTAAAAATTTAAGTAATTGAGAACAACCTAAAAGTTTTTCCAACTCGACCATCACTAATGTTAATGATAAAAAAAAAGAGCAAGAGAATGTCAAATAGCAGCCGCAACATTATTAAAACTATTTTCTTATCTCAAACCACCAATAAGGAGAATGCGTGCAAAATGAAAAAAGTTTTTTTTTGATTTAAATGGAAAGAACACGACCCAGAAATTGGTTGACGTTAATTTGAAAATGTGCTCGCTCCCTATCTTAATTTATTAAGTGTACAACATTATTTTCACTGAATTACATTTATTATCATTCTTTCTCTTGTTACACGCATACATCTATCTAAATACGTCTTCTATGGATTTTTCTTATTTCCTTCTTTAAAAGAAAAATGTAATTATTGCTGTTTTTTGTTTTTGGTGGTTACTCGCTTGCTTCTCAAGTTTACCCACACCAAACACAAAACCAAATTCTTTTCTTCCCAATCGAGAAGGAGAAAAAGAGTGCTTAGAGTGGCAGAAAATTGTCCGACTCACTCTCACTCTGTATTAGCCAAACAAACCGTTTTTTTTTTTTTCGTTTGAGAAAACTTTGCTGAATTTTCAAAAAATGTTTCAAAATTTTTGTTGTTTTGGTGCAAATTAGCTTCAAATAAATTTTCAACCAAGCAAACAATAAATAGACTTATCAATTGCATTAACAAACAAAAAAATGATCTTTTTGTAAAAAATATTCGATCCTTGAGATTGATGGTGATCATGTTTCTTTATAGAGTAAAGCGAATGACAGGTCAATCTAAAGCTAGTTGAGAACCGATTGAATTTGATTGATACTTATCATTCACATTAATTAGAAATGAAGTTTTTGAAATTATTTGCCACAAAAAAAAGCCAGTGTAATCTTATATTCTATTCAATATTCATGCAACTTCACACTTTCTTTTTGGTCAATAAAAGAAGCAAATAATAGCTATCACAGTTAATTCGGGCATGAAAATTACATGCCAATAATCGAGTGAGAGAACGGTTATTTGAAACCTCTCCATAGATAAGATGAAAAATTTTCTTTTCAACAAAACTATTTTTCATTACTGGTTCAAATGTTTCTTTTATCGGACAATTTTTCAAAAAAATTTGAATGAACTAGAAAATGTTGAGTTGAGAATAGCGAAACCGAATCTGAATTCGATCGAATCATAATGACCTAAATCATCATCATGCACATTCAAAATCAATACCAAACTCAGATAATGTGTGTTGAATCGAATTACGGTCAACGCAAAAATTAAATTTCAACATCTTCTTGAAAAATTAATAATAAAAATATTTCAAGAATCTACCTTTTGTTGAGCAGAGAAATAAGCTAGTTTCACATTTTCAACAAAAAAAAAAAACTAAAAAATTCATTTAAACAAATAATCTATTTCATTAAAAGAACTGATTTAGTTTGCAAGAGATGGTGAAAGTTTAGAAATCACATCATTTACAAATCGAACTTGATAAGCAAACAGTACGAGATTCTCCACAGTGGACTGTCTTTGTATTGGAATGCAGAATTGTGGTGTAATTAATCTAATTTAATTAAGATTCATTTTGTTTCGTGGTGGTGGTGGTGATGGTGTCAACTCATTCATACCAAATCCGAAATTCATTTGAAACAATGAAAAGAATTTCATCACTATCGCCTCACAATCCTATCACATGATTATAAATTGCGGAAAAGCCCTTAGCTCACCAAAAAATAGAGCGTTGTCGTCGTTTTGCACATTAGGTTAGTTAATTAATTTTTTTCTCAATGTTTTTCACAATCTGGCTGTTCATTTTCTATTCCATTAGTTGGTTAGAAAAAAACTTGGGCTCGCTTCTTTTTTGCTGAATAGCAAGTTTTCTAATCAAGCAATGCGTTAGATAAAAAGTGGAAAACTATTTTTGAAACAAATGAAAATGAGACACATGGACCCAAGAGAAATAAACAAAAAGAATTTAAATAGAGAAAAACCTAAAGGCAAATTAAAACGCTGCTCAGGTTAATTAATTTTTCCAAGTTGAAACATGTTTTTGCTTTTTATACCAGGTGTTGGTGTCAAAAAAGATGTTTGAGGTTTGCTCAACAAAAAAAATCAAATAAATCAACTCACCGGCTTGAAGATGCACTTCACGGCTGATGATTTGGCCCTGAGGTATTTGCAGTAAACACCGGTAGTAAGCATCATGCACATCTGGTATGAAAGAGTCGAATAGAAAGGGGGTCAACCAAAGTGTTCCATCCCGTTGATCGACAAATCGTAGATTGGCTTGATTCTCATCGATTCTTTGGTATGCAGAGGATTGGGAAGAGGATAGAGGCGGTGATGATTGTGATAAAACAGAATCACGAGATGGGTGATTATGATGATTGTGATGAATATTGTTGGTTAGTGAAGTTGATGAGCCAACAACAACGTTACGACTTCGAACTTGCCACACAAACGATACGTTGTTGTTGATCAATTGCTGATTCGAATAAGAATGAGAATGGTGGTTGTTGTTGAAAGCAGAGTTTGAATTAACTATCAACGATTGAAGATCAATTTCAAGTCCATTCATCACGAACGATAATAAACGATGTTTAGTTGAACTTGTCGTTGTTAAATAATCAACACAATGCAACACTGTTCCATAAAGATTAGAAAAACGATGGATTGTTGATGGAGATGAAGCAAAGCTATCAAGAGCACTAAACACGCTCATCAAACAACTCAACCAGATCACCATCCTCATCATCATGAAAATTTGTTTGGTCAACATTTTTCTTTCCGAAAACACTTCTTGCTTTGAGTTGCTATTTCTACTGAAAAAAAAATGAAATTTAATTTAAAGAAATTTTTAAAAAATTCATTCTCTGCTTTTCATGGCCTGCTCACTTCAACGTCATTCAATAAATAGGAAATTTATTTCAACAACAACTGTGGATTATGAGCAATAAATTACAGCAATCTCCCGATTTGTTCGACAAGTGCAATCAAAAGAAAGCCATGAAAATAAATTTCAAATTCAAATTCTGCTTGAAAGAGTATATTCATTGGATAAATTGTGTGATTGTTTTGTTTAATCGTAAATAAGATTATTTTCATGACAATAATACTAGCATCAAGTCAATGATGCGTTGTCTCTCAATTTCTGTCTCATTGATCTCAAAAATTTCTTCCAACTATTGGTCATCATCGAGTTGTGTTGTGTTTTGCGATAATTGATTTATTCACAGTGAGATAATTTTATTTGACGATTCGTTGAATTGATAAGATTTTTTCTGAAAACCATTGGAAAACTTTTTTTCCAAGATTGGCAATTTCACTGACACTTTCTAGTTGGAACGTTTTAGAATAAATAATTGATCAAGTCACAATGTTCTTCTTGGGTTTGAAAATGAATCAAAAAATATTACCAGATTATTGCTCAGTTCAAGCAAACAAACTGCTAAAAAAAATTAAACAGCTTCTTGTTTTGAGGTTTCAAGTTTATTCAATTATTCATTAAACTCATTCGATTTCTGGTTGAGAAAATGTTTGAAGCAAAACTTGATGACTACACCTTTCACTGTTGTTCACAATTAATCTATTAAACTTAACAGTAAAGCAAGCGATTGCCTATTACGTGTCGATGACATTTAAATGGTACAATTTTTAGTCTGGTTTTGATGTCGGTGGCGAGAACAATCTCGATAAACAACATGCCAATTCACAATGTTTGATTGAAGAAGAACAAGAATTTTTCATTTGTTCTGTTGCTGACATGCCATCTATAAGTGGTTTTAAGCCATTTATTCACAACAATCTGGTGATGAATAAAAAAGCCAATTCCCCTCAAACAAAGGCTCACAATTTCTGAATTAAACAAATCGAGTTTGAATTTATTTTTTCTTTACTCAAAAACAAAACCCAATTTAAACTTTTTCATTGAGAATGGTTTATTCTATTTTTTTCTCTTGGTTTGTTTGCTATGACACATCAATCACCAATCATTGTTGAGAGAGGTTTTTTCTCTCTACTAATAGATCACATAAATAAATAAATTGTAGCAAAAAATAGAATTTTAGATTGCTGGAAAGAGATTAATGGAGGAAATAATTTTCTGTTTCATTATCAATTCTTTGAATTTTTTTAGAGAAACAAAAATTAAATCTTTATTGTTTGATTGCAGTTTTTAGTCCGCTTGTTGAATGGAAATTAGAGATTTTTTTCCATCGATGCTTGTGTGTGTGTGTGTGTGTGTTTGGATATTATTGATTCATCGGAAAAGAAGAGTCTTCTCTCAAACGGAAAAGATGTCTGATTGATGGTTTCGTTTTCTGTCATTGGTGTTTGATTCAACTGCAACTGTTTCAAATTTCAAAGAGAATCTTCAAACAACACGCTTTAGTTGTTTGACTGTGTGTGATCAATTAAAGTCAATCAAGCATGGCACTGCATGATGGCGTCATTTTTTTACAAATTCCATTTTGGCAAGACAAGAGCCATGTTTTATTATTTGAGGTCGAAAAAAACTTGCCCACCGACGGCAAATCGAATGTCAAAACAAATTCTTTAAATAAAAGTGTTTGCTTAACACATTGACGATTAGGTATTGATAGAGCCTAGAAAGAAACTTTTTTCGCCTAGAACAAAATTTGATCTATTTTTTCTGAAACAACCCTCAAAACTTGACAATCTGAAAATTTTGACAGATTTGTTTCGATTTGATTGTTTTCTCGGCAAAAAAAATCTTATCATCATCATGATGATGTTTGGGGAAGCGTAAAAAAGAATCAACCATTTTGGTTCAACTAAAGCCCTTCAGTTTTATCGAGCGAAAATTTTATTCTGTTGTCGTTTCGGATGTCTGGAGATTTCTCAGTGTAAGAGGAAAAAAATGTTTCCATCATCATGGTGATTGATAAAAAAAATTTATCCTCAATTAATTGCCGGCACCAACAACCAATTTTTGATTGATCATTTTCAATTTTTCTTTCTCATGAAAAACAAAGCTGATTTAATGTTGGTCGAAAATATGAGATTCTCACATTCTCATCAAATCAATCATTTAATTGATTTGTATTGTTTCTATCTGACAAATCTGTTTGTGCTCTTTATCAAAAAAATAGAATAAACAAACACTTTCCTTTCCCTTGGACACACTTTGGAAAATTTTTTAAACATTTTATCTAAGTTTTAAATGTGTTCAAAAAATGGATTCCAAAAATCAATTTGAAGAGCTGAAAAACATTCATTCATTAAAATAATAGAAGAAAATTCCAATTTGGCAAAATTTTCAAAAAGTTTTTCCAGAAAGTATTAGAAAAATCATTTTTTTCTAATTAGAACAAATAAGTTTCCAGTCTACAATAGAATGGATTATTTAACTAGTTCTTTTTGATGTCATTGAATATTTGGTAATAAATGCTGCGCTAAATAGATAACACACTCTTTGGATTCAGATCCTATGGTGATGGACTAGAAAAAAGGGTCCCGTGGTTGATATTGAAACTGAACAGCAATGGTGTTTGATTTAAATTTATTATTTGCTCTTCAATTTGTTTTGGAACAACAAGTCTAATTTATTGTCATTGTGATTGTCTTTATATGGTTGACGTCATTGGCTAGATGTTTGTCGGGTATTTTGGTCCAAGAACAAAAAACTTACAAACAATCTGATTTAATGAAATTCTTTCAATAATATCAGCAACAAATCAAATAGAAAGCCCACTCATCCTGTGACACAAACCATGCATTTCATTTCATTCCATTTTTTCGATCCCATCACAGCGAGCCGAATAAAATGAAATTAACTGATGAAACAAATTGAGATAAACAATTTGCAATCATCTTGTTTCTTTTGAAAATATAAAAAATGACATCTCGTCCCTTGCAACGTTTATAAAAAATTGTTTCAGTGTCGAGTGGGAACAACAAACAAAACATTCTCTAATCGTAAAACAAGTTCATTTCAAGATGAATCCAAAAAAAAAAAAAACAAAGCTCTTTAAAATGCAAATAACCAAACAAACATGGCTCAATGGACTCGAGAAAGCGTCATTGAGAAAAAGAAACTTTGTTTCTGTTGGAGAATTTGAAATTTTGTGATATTGGTTGTTTGGTTGGTTGGTTGGCTGGCTGGCTGGATGGCTTGGTTGATATAAATAGAAATGCATTAACTACATTTCAACTATACAACGTTTCTGCTTGTTTTATTGAGGACGATTCTTTCGTGTTGTGATCCAACAATAACTGACTGGCTGACATAGTGAGTGAGAGTTGATTCTTATCTACTAACATCATCATCATTATTATTATTGATCGCCGTCAAACAATTCCATAAGCTAGTAATTTTATTATCTTTATTTGTGTACTTTTTCGGTTCCTTCCATATAAAGCGTTCTGGATCTTTTTATTGTTGTTCTGTATCATTTTGGATAAGCATTGGCTTGACCCGAGAGAATAAATGTTTTAAATTCTGTTTCTAGTGTTTTTTTCAACTAAACAAACTTTAAGATGAAGAAGAATTCTTTTAATGAAACAAACAACCATCAAATGAGTTCAAGATAATTAAAGCACTGTAATGGATCATCACCGAACACAGGAGTCACCTGAAAGTCAATGAACTAGTCTATTATTAACAAATTCAATCAATTGTTCAATAGTGGATTTTAATTTGAAAAATTCTTGAAACAACGAAACTTGATTTTTCATTAAAAAGAATCGTTCAATTTTTCTTATTTTTCTATCTGTTTACTGTTTTTCTGACAAGCAAGCAAACTAACAATTGGAACGGGTTTTTT
The DNA here is from genome assembly GCA_034190945.1 of Octodonta nipae. Classification (NCBI taxonomy): domain Eukaryota; kingdom Metazoa; phylum Arthropoda; class Insecta; order Coleoptera; family Chrysomelidae; genus Octodonta; species Octodonta nipae. The sequence continues at coordinate 135,502 of JAVLUE010000157.1, forward strand.
CAAAAAACCAAAAAATGTCCTGATTCTATTCTGGTTTTGTTTTAAAAGCTTATAAAGTTATCAAAAGTTTTTATTTAAATAAATTTTTCTACCTTTTTTTCAACCGAAACGATTGTTGTTGTTGTTGGCTTCAATTGATTTGAATTGAAAGTGATTGAATTTGGTTGAAAGCATTTCGATAGATTGTTTAAAAATTAAAAATTCTGGTTTTATGCCAACTGGGATCAAGTATTTTTTTTTGTTTTGTTTGAAGAAAACAATTTCTGGTGAAATGAAATTCAATCACTACAAATATTTTGTTTGTTCAAATTCCACAAAACCAGAATTCTGTTTAAAAAAAAAAGAAAGAACAGGTTTAATCGAAACTCATCGAAACAGAAACGATGTTTGGCGCTCATCAGGATGCCCTCTCAGCCAATCGAGCCTTTTGATGTGAGAAGATGCCATCCAGAACAATCACTTCCATTCATTCTCTAAACAGCTTGATTTTTGAAATCGCAAAACTCAAAATCAATCAATCAATCAAAGAAGTAAAAAATCAACAACAAAAAAACTTATTTAAATGATAAACAAAAAAGTTCCTGGAACCAAACCACATCAAATCAGATCATTTTTTTGTTTGTTTGGCGGTTGAAAGGTACACTGCAAACTGTTTGTTTTTGCATTGATTGTCAGTTGTTTTTATACGGCACTGTGGAGTGGCTCCCGAATTCTGGCGCCAAGCGCCACCACTGTTACTTTCTTTTTCGAGCACTTGGACGCCTCTTTTCACTTTTTTAGCTCTTCTTTCGATTCATTTCTATCAGATAGTTTCAACAGATCAGTTGTGAAGATACGCATGTTTTCTCGATGATGAAGATTTGTTGCGCAATCATAAAACATCAACTCCAAAACAAGATGTCAATGTTAACAAGAACCACTCTCTACAAATAAAAAGTTTTTTTTAAGAATTTGAGAAATCATTCTGTTTTTGTTTGTAAAAGTAAATTTATGTGGTCATTTGTTTAATTAAGAACTTTTGAGAGCATCAACGTTGTTTAGTTGAGAGTCGCTCAAGAATCTCTTTCATTTCAAGAATTTTGAAACATTTATATTGAAGTGGTTAGTATGTTCGTAATTTTTGATTGACAAAAATTTTCATCCATTTTCATGTTGTGGTTTTAGTTGAGCTAATTTTATGAGAAACGTTCGCGCATGGGATTTCTGTCGAGAGAATTTATGATGAAACGTTTCAAATGAACTTTTTCATTCAACAAGAGCAACTTTGTTGGTGGAAGGGAAAAATTAAATCACTCTCTCACTGTTTTTGAGCCTGAAGAAAAACACAATTCTCCAAACCGTCGGTTTTTAATCTTGGGATTTGTTCATTGGGGTCCGAGTTGAATCGAATTGTTGTTGTTTATTTGCTCAGCCTCATACCAAAACCATAAACACCAAACATAAAAGTTTTCAATTGCAGAGCAATCTCTAGAGTTTTGTTTCGATCTCCATTCGGCCCAATGCATTTTTTTAGAGAAAAAAATTTTTTTTACTCTTGTTTATGGTCAACTATTGCTATTTTTTTTTTTTGTTGTCGTGCTCGTTAATGAAAAAGAGAAAATTTCCATCAACTCTTCCCTTCTTCCATTGGTTGGAAAAGTTTCTTTTCTATCGAACTGGAGGCGATTTTCAATTTAAATTCTGTTCAAATTGAAATTCTTTCATTTGATGAAGAAAAAGTTTCTTTCTTCTTGGTTGGTCAGAGCAGAATACGCCTAAAGCATCCAATCGGGATGGGATGCATGCAATGTTTGCATAATTATCTTAAATAGTTTCAAATTTCCTTCAACTTTTGTTTTATCTATTTTTCGGGTATTATAGAAAAAGTTCTTGTTTCCATTAAAAAAAATTTTGTTACAAAAGTGTGTGACGTGCAAAAAATTTTAATAAATTTCCATGAAAAGAATTATCAAAATTATTGTGCCTGCTGCTGTTGTTGTTGTTGTTTATTTAAAAGAAACATGAGATAAAGTTTTCCATCATGTAAATTCTTTTAATAAATAGCGAACCAAAGTGTTTGAAAGTTTTTTGAAAACAAAAAGTTTCTCATTCTTAAATAACAAAAAATTCACTTTCTCGAGTAATGGAAGAGTTTAAAACTTTCCACCCATTCGATATTCATGATTATCAATTTGATTTGGGCGGATTTTACTGTGAAAAATCACTCATCTCATTTCAAAAAAAAAAACGTCTCTAAAACATTCTAATTTTCTGCATTAATTTATTTTATTCTCTTAAATTAAAAAAGTTGACATCTTTTAACTTAGTTGCAGAAAATAAACAGTTAGTATAATTTGTCTTCATTTTGGTGACATTCTTTCAAACTAATTTCAATTGGATTTTCATGAATGCCTCATGCAAATGTCATTGCTGAGTTCTTGTTGCAGAAAAAAAACTGAGTTTTGAACATTTTTATCGCTACCAAGTTTTTTGTTTTCAAAATCTCAAAAAACTGATTCAAAGTATTTAAATAATTAGAGAAAAATATTGCAGAGTTGATGTCTCTTTTATATGAAAAAAATACAACTAAAATCACTAAGCCTAAAAATTGTGATAAATTTAAAATATTCAATAATGAATAATGACCATCAAGTTGAACATTGGATACATCAATGGATCTTCTTGAAAATAAATTTGATGGTTCAGATTATGTTCATACATTAGGGGCATTGTTAGCTTAGCAGTAACGATTGTTCTTCTCTTTTGAGCTTCTGTCTTGTTGTCGAGATTATTCGATTGTTGTTTTTAGTGTAACACAACAATCACTCTAAACAAACAACAAAAGCAAAACGGCAGCAGCTGTAACGGTATCCCAAATGGAATGCAGAGACTTTTTCAAACAATGTTGTAATGTCGTATTTAAAGCTAATATTTACTGAATTGGCTTCAATGAAGAGATCAAACAAAATACATAATACTAGTATTACTTTTTATTGGTATTCATCAAATTTATTATTGCCTTTTTCTATAAAATTTTTGCAACAAAAACAACAACAAAACGCTCATAAACTAGCATTCTTTCTCCAAATATACATCATTTTATGCATATTTCATGCATCCTTCTATGATTATCAATCAGTCAAAAAAACTTTACATTCTGCTTTGTTTACACTTGTCAATCTTGGAAAAATTTTAGGAAAACTTCTTGTTTTCATTAAACTATCCAGCGAATAGTTTGAAGCAAACCATTTCCCACTTTCCACCAAAATGACCAAAATTTTTTAACAAACATTCAAAATTCTTGTTTTTTTTTTAAAAACTTTGTTTTTATGAATTATGATTCTACACAAAAAGAAAAAGCTTGAATTTAAACATTTCTTCGGTGACATTTAAGATGCACAGTTTTGAGATCTAAAAACAAAAACTCTAGCAAGTGAAACTTTAAAATGAAATTAATTTCATTTTTGTTCATTGAACAATACCCCACCACACCACAACCAATTCAATTGAAGCTTCAAATAAATTTATTTCGGTCCGTTGCAAAACAACAACCAACCAACCAGCCAACCATTTTAATGGACTTTTTTTCTGGTTGGTGGAGAAACTTTTTATTACTGAATTTTCATCATGATAGTCTTGATGATGAAACAACCACCACAACCATTTTAAAATGAGTTTTAATTGTTCTTAACCATAAAGAGCTTGCTCTTGTTGTCGACTTTCCAGTTCTTTTGTTTTTTCAAGTTGTTGTTGTTGTTCATTTCTCATTTAAAAAGATTTTTTTCCTCGTTGTTGTTGAAAAAGATTTTTTTTGTTTTTTGGTTTTGTATTGTTTTTCTGGTTTTCTTCAAAATAAAAAAAAAATTCTTAACAAAAAAAAAAAGATACAAACAGGGAGAGATGTGACATTCTTTGTTGGATTGGCTTGATTGAAAGAATTTTTGAAAGAATATTTTCAAACAAAAAACATTCCATTAAATGGAACATAAATCACTGGGAAAAGAAAAGCAAAAACAAATTCTACGCAGAAATTATTCACGTAACGTTTCCATCAACAACGCAAAAATCACATCTCATAGAGAAAACAAAATTTCATTTCCAATTTTTTTAGAACAAAATTTTTAAACACTAAACACCATTCCCTTCATTTCATTTTATTTCATTTCAGTTGATTTTAGTTGATTTGATTCGAAATTTGGCTGAAGGTTAAATAAAAATTGAATCTTGGAGATTTGTGCCATCTGTTGTTGAGAGAAGTTTGGGTTTAAAAAATTCTATTTAAATTTGAGAATGAAAATTGAATTTCATTTTAAAAAATTTTTATGAGGATCATTAGTAGTAGTAGTAGTAGTAGAGACAATTACAACAGTCTACACTGCATTCATGGTAGAACTCATCATGCTTATGGTTAATGATAATAATTAGGATCATTCTTTTCTTTTAAGCATGGAACATGTTCCATATTCTTATTATTTTCATCAAAAACAAAAATGACTCAGATAAAGAATTTGTATTATTCTGGGATATAAATTAAAATATGTAATCTACAAAAGATACTTAATTCCAAGCAAAAAGAATTATTTTTAATGATAATAATCTGTTTGTGTTTGAGTGGAAGGAAAAAATTCGGTATTTATTTAAGAACTCTTGCATCATCATTACCATTTTTATTCAAATTTCTATTTAAAAACATTGATGCGGTAATAACAAATGCTAAGGAAATTTTTTGAAACTTTCAATTCGTTTGTAATGTTTAATTGATGAATGTGTGAATTTTCATTTATTCTAATTTGAATAGTAATCAAACAAGAGAAACAAATCACTTTATTTACCATCATCTAGCCTCTAGTTTTATCTTGACAAAGAAAACAAGTAATCTTTTTAAAGGAAAAAAGAATGGTGACGTTAATGGTGATAGAAATAACACGTTCAACATTCACTTTCTTGCTAGCTAGTTATTTGTTTGCTTGCTTGCTACCAATATGATCAAGTTAATTAGGCAAGAAAATAAGTGAAACGGGAAATATTTTCTGTTTGTAAGTTCTCAAGCGAGCCCGCCGGTTCTATTTGGCGAATTCAAATTTTGAAACTGCTTTTCGAATGAGCGTCTCTTAATTAAATAAGCTGCCATTTATATTATTTTATGTTGTGCTAGCCAAAAACTAAATATTTTCATTACTATTCAGTACTATCAAAAAGCAAGAATTTTCTATTTTTGCCATTTGGAGTTTTTTTTGTTTTGCTCGAAAAACTCTGGCCAAGAAAAAAGTTTCAGTATTTCAGCTTGATTACTTTCATTCAGTATTTGCACAAAAAACCATAAATAAGAAACGCCAAATTTCTATATTGTGACCAACAACCACCAGCACACATTTCAATCTTGCAACCAGCCAGCCAGCCAACCAACCAACCAACCAACCAAACAACCAGCCAACCAATTCACTGCCACCAAGTCCTTAGGCTCTGGTTCCCAAATTTGATAATTAAAAAACATTATTTTGATCAATCAAAGTTTTTCAAAAATAAAGAAATATAAATTAATGAAATTTTACCAAAACTTAAAAAAAAATTTTATCAATTCTTGTGATTGAATTAAGATTTTTGTTTTGATCAATTTATCCAATTTATTAATCCGATTAAAAGTTTATTCTCTTTGTTTGTTTGTTGGATAAAAAAAACTTTCTTCAAATAGAAACGAAATGCAAACAGCAAAAATTTTTTTTTGCTTCAACATTGAGTTAAAAACTTTTTTATTTCTTCAAAAAAAAAGCAGAATGGTCCTTTGAGAGAAAGCAACTTTTCTAGTTGTTCAATTTTTTGAAGGTGTTTCATCAAAACATTTAATAAATATTTTTTTTTCAGTAAAAACATTCAAGAAAAAATTCATTTTAAATTTTCATTTTGAAAGTAGGCTTGTTGTTTGTTTGTATGTTCATTGGTTGGTTAATATGCATGACCACATCTTGATGATTATTCTCTTATTACAATTTACCGAAACTAATAAATTAATTTCAATCCTAAAAAATTGCATGACCCAAAGAAAACAGAAAAAAATCTTGGTTGTCATTGTTGGAACAAAATCCTTTTCAGTGTTTAATTCTTTGATCCAGAATAATTCTAGAACAACCACCACCACTCATTATCAATGAACTTAAGCCCTCGTCGTCTATCATTAAGGGTATTTATCTATGAAGAAAAAAAAATAAATATTCTATTTTATTACATATTAATGAGAAGCACAACCGATTCTCTTCCTCTCTAAATAATTGATTCAATTTGTTGATGTGTGTCTTGGATTCAAGTCCAAAAATAGAAAAATTAGATTCAAACTACTGTTGGAAATTTAATAATACAGTTTTTTCTTTGAAATTTTATGAAGAGCATAAAATAGAGTTTCATAAAACTATAAACACAAAAAAAAATTTCAGTTTAGTTGAAAAAAATTTCAATTAATGAACACTTTTAATCAGTTATTAAAATAATTTGAAAGAAAACAGCTTGATTTGGTTGGTGAGTTTCAATTGAGATTGGAAAAAAATATTGAATCATTTGAAACATTTCAAAAAAAAAGTTCTAGTTGAATGATTTTTGTTTGTTTGTTGTGTTGAAGTTGTTTCTTATCTTCATGGTGTGTTTCCTGTCAAATGTGTTGTATTGACATAAATAATATTTTCTGTCCAACCAACACTTTCAACACCACTAAAATAATATTTTCAATTAGATAAAACTCTATTCATGAATTTCTTACTTTGCCAATATGTTTGACACATTTTCATTTTCTCTTCAATAGAATTGAACCATCACCAGCAAGATTCTATCTTTCCTTTGTTTCGTTTATTTATCTTGCATTTGTACACATTCAACTTTAATTCCAGAGAGTTTTTATTCCATTTCTCGGGAATCGATACCCAAAGAAAATAATTTATTTAGTACAATATCTCACTTTTTAGAGATGCCTTTTAGAGAACCTTCAATAGAATGAATAGAAACGAATCAAACGACAACAACACGAAAGTCTTCATTCATCACAAACACACATCACAAGCACACATCAATTTTGGCGTTGTTTTGTTTGTTTGTTTGTTTGTTCGGTTCTTATCTTTTCTTGCCTTTTTGTTTGGACTCTGAAATGGAAAGAAGAAAGCATTTTCACTCTCCTTCATTCATTGTCCGTTTGATTTTTGTTTGAATGTTAAACACACATTGGAATATTTATTTCAAATAGATCGATCGCTCTATCGAACAACACTATTTGCCTCTAGGGAGTTTATTATGGTTTTTGTTTTGTTTTATAATTCCAACTCGAAACAAAGTTGTAACAGTGACGTGAGCTACAACCATACAAACAAGTAATGTAACCAAACCAACTAATTTAATCTATGCCATCAGTACATATTATCCGCTTTTTAATGCATTCATCTCCACAATCACATCCTTTCTTTTTCTCCTCCTCCTTTTCGGTAAAAGGTGAATACTTGGAAAAATTTCTGAATTCAATTAACACTTTCTACTATATTACTATGCAAAGAAAACTTGATTCTTTTTTTTGATGCACCCAGACCAACAAAACCATTGATGGTTCGATCAGTTTATTTAGAAAATTAATATTTTCAACAACTTCTTCACTTTATTTACCTAAAAAAACATAACCATTTAATTAGCAATTGTTGTGCAAAAATTCTCTCATGAGAAAAGTTCGTCAACTAGAAAACTGGTTTCTATTTTATTGAATAGGTTGGAATGGTTGATGAATAAATTAATCAAATCTAAGTGCAATTCGCTGTTTTTGATTGCAAGAGATTCTGCTTTTCTAATTTCTGACTGGAAAACTTTTTCAACCGAAACGTGTCGGCCTCTAGCGTAGAGTTTAAAAAATAATTTTAAAAGCTTTTCATTCTGATGGATAGATGGCAATTTTAAACTCATGAAATGGTTTTTAAAATATTTCTGAAATTTTCTGCAAACCAAAAAAACTCTGAATTGCCGTGATTAACTCAAATTCAAGGAAAAAATGCATTTTACCATGAAATTAAAAAAGTTGGAATAAAACTTACCAAAAGACATGTAGAAAAAAGAATGAAATTGTTGATGAACTGCGGCAATGAATTTGTTTTTTTGTTGAATTTTAGTTTCTTGTTTCTTGTACTTCGTTTGCCTTCCTTTAGTTAAGTTTCAAAGTTTCCTGGTTTTCTGAAAATTTTAAAAAAAGATTTAAAATAATCAATTCATAGCAAAAATAAAATGGAAATTTAAAACTTAAGTTGTCAAAAATTTGACAAAAAGTTTAAGTTTAGGAATTGAATTTGTTTAATTATTTTCAAGTTGAATTGACCTAAAATAATTATTTCTCATATTTTTCAAGTTTTTGTTGTTTAAAGAAAAACAATTATTTTTCCATTTAGAAAAAAGAGCTTCAATCATTATTGTCGACTACCGTTTTGTTTTCCTATAGAGAAAATAGGAAAAAAATTGCTTACAAATTATAACAATCCGATATAATTTCAGGTATAATTTGATTGTTCCAATAATGACACAAAAACAAAGCTTTTTGCAAGTTTTGCCATTTTCAGAAAATTATTTCAATTGACTTAATTGTTAGGTTTGTTATTCACTTTTTTAAATGAGAATTTCTCAAAAAAAATCACTATTGAGAAAGGTAAATTCAACCAGTTCGAACCCGCATTAAGATTTCTTACTTGCTCTCGTTGCTGTTTTTGTTGTTTAAAATACAATTTTTTTTTATATTTAAAGTACCATTTGGACGAATTCATAGCAATTGGTTGTGAATTTCTTAGTGAGTTTTAGTTGTTGTTTTTTTTAAATTGCTTAGAAATAATGACAGGGTTGAGATCATTAGATGAAAATACAGATAGATTAGTTGTCATTTTTAGGCTCGTGTGCTAAGAGGATAGAATTTGAATCGATTGATCAAAGAGAAAAAAATATTAACTATCGTTTTCTTATTTAAAATGGCTTAAAATTTTTTATGACCAAAATAGTTTTGCTTGATTGTTACATTAGACATCGATCATTTAAAAATGTTTTTCTTTTTTAAGAAATCTTATAGTTTAGAATTTAGGAATTTCGTTTTGATAATTTTGGTTTTTTTATCGAAATAAAGTTTGATGCTAATTGATTGAAAATTGCCCGGAATAGTAAAATAAATGAAAATTTATTGTGACACACTGTTTTCACTAGAATTTAAAATAATGCTCTTCGATGATTCCGCATTTGTTTTCAACCAAAATATTTATGATCTTTTAAAAGATGGCCCTTGATCGGAAATTTATTATCATTGAGCATTTGCAAGAGTTTTGGCTTGAATCGATCGATCATGTAATAATACTTGCAAATATGGCCAGTGTGATATACTCTCATGTTCAAGCAATCAATAACGACCTTTGAACTTGATTGATCATTTCTTTTTTCTTTTGTTTCACCTGATGATGAAACCTGAAATGAATGAATAAACACTATACTGGCCATAAACATCTTTTAAATTATTTGATGAATCTTTCAATGAAATTTCTTTCGATTCATTCTCATCAATATCGATCACGATAACGTGCCTTGTTCCCTTTTTCACCAAAAACTATTTGATGTTTTATCGTGCAAATTTATCTAGCAAAAAACCTCTGACCTTTGTCCGGAACTTTTCAGGCTTGTTATCGGTATAATGTATCGATTATGTGAATCAATGTTATCGATGTTTTATGTGAATTATGAACATCCTGAGCAAACTCATTCTAAACGATTGTTTCTTCTCTCAAATGGTTCAACATTGATTGAAGAATTTGTTTCTCTAAAAACTCACTCACATGCTTTTTTGCATGGGTTTTCAGAATTTTCTAATTAACAAAAAAAAAAACGCTACTTTTGATACAAGATGCGCGTGCCATACTGATGAGCCAGTTTTGATGAAAAGTCACACTTCTTGACTGTTGGTGGTGCGCCATCCCATCAAGTTTTAATTGTGTCTTAATTGTGCATTTAATGTGTTCTCTTATCAATTCAATAGAACAGCCTACCTACCAGTTCAAGTCAACTCTAACACTTTTGTAAAGAAAACATCAATTAAATGCATCTTATGAAGAAACATTGAAGTCAAGTCCAGCTGTGCTAGCTAAGCTCCCGGTACTATCAAGCGATTTTCCATCATTCAATATCAATTCTTTTCACTATTCTCTTTCTATTACTTGATGGGATACATAGAAAGGGCATCATTCAAAATTCATCACCATTTTGATGAAACAGAACGAACGAACAAACAATCAATGAATGAGCAAAAAACTTTTTCTCGGACTTTTGCGGCAAACTAGTGGTGTTGTTGTGTGACAAGTGTGCCACAAGCGCTTGTTCGTAGCAAGTCAGCAGGAGTCATCAGTTTGAGTTCTAAGAAGAACAACAACTAAACGAAAAACTAACTTATCCAGAAAAAACATCTTGCGCAGCACGCTTCCAAAATGCTTTTAAAATGCCATCAAAATGTGTTTCCTTTTGTTTCCAACTAAACATCTTAAAAAAAAATCAACTTCTCAAAAACCATTCGGTTTCGAAGGTCTTTTAAATCAAACCTAACCATAATCAGACCTTATGACAATCACTCCATGCGTGTGTGTGAGAGAGAGAGAGAAGTTTCAAAAAGAATGTCTGTCGATACCTTAATGAACTATAACTTGACTTTACATATATAAACGAGCTTTTTGTTTATTTTTGTCACATGCCCAACATGCTAAACATCCTTATCGCTGTTCATTAATCATTTTTGTTTTCCAAAGTTCACTAAACAAGGACTTATTTTTTGGCTCAAAAACTTTTCCAATATTTTTCAAAATATTGGAAACATGTTACAAACATGTTTCATCAGTTAAATGGAAAACATGCGTGATGCATTCTAGTGTCAAAAGTGTCTCCAAATATACTCTCAACTGAGGTGGGAAATACTTGGTGGTCTCAAAAGTTGGAACAAATTTTTATAAGAGATATAATAAATCAACTGCATCTTCCTAGTTTCAGGCCCAGAGGCAGGCAAAACTAAAAAAGACGAACTAAGATGAGGCCGCGTACAAACGCATGGCGCCATCGAAAAAAATCGTGACCCTTCTTCTATCGAAGCATTACTGGGTTTGTTATGTGTTTGTGTGATTCAATGATTTGAATTTCAATAAAACTGAAACCAGTATTGAAAACAAGCAAAAAACTGAAAGCGGCTTTTTGTATGTTTGTTTTATCAGTTGGATAGTAGTTGAGTTAGTGAGTGAGTGGGAGAGAAGAACCAAGACAATTACCATCATAATTTCTAAAATCGTTCTGGTCATCTTCAGGTAAAATGACGACGACAACATGCATCATGTTTTTCGAAAAAAAAAACTGTACGTCACCTTCATCTATGATCATTGTGCAGTGTGTTTTAAACCAGAAAAAATTTGAAATATCGTGACTAGCAACACCTTGCGCGTTTAGCTTAACTATATTGACTTTATAAAGTTTACCGCTGTCGTCGTCATCATCGTCGTCGCCGCCGCCACCACCACCACTACCGCGCCAGACTTTTGTTCGTGCTCTTAGCTGATGATGATTGGCATTAATCGCGCGGGTTTTCTTCACCCGAATTTCAGAACGAAAATCTTATAAATCAGCGAGATAAAACGTCCCAGACCAAACAGACATCAAGTAAAGCAGTCTTGTTCATTTTTTGGGTCCGGACAGTCAGAGAAAAAACTTCTAATTGGCTTCATTAGCGGCTACTTAATGTATTCTGTCTGCGTTGTTGTGATGCGAAAAGCGAATAAGTGTGTTTATTCGACTCATGTTCATATTCAAATCTTTTACTTTACTCAATTCATTGATTGGAATCAAGAACTAGTCGGTACACGCGCACGAATAACGGACGCCATAAAAATCAAATCGAGACTAATCGATGGTTCATGTTTTTCAAGCAAATTTGTTTTTTTTAGGCTTTGTTTTGTTTAATAAAATTAATTAACTTTGATGGTGATTCTTTTCATGAGATTTCATTTTGGTAATGAAAGAATTTTTTTTTCAATCGCTCAACGTTTGTCATCTCCAATAATGATCAACAACAACGACAGCGTATTAATAGCAATGATTGCGTGCCTTTCTTTCAAACATGTTTGAAAAGACTTTTTGTTTACAAACAAGCTCAAGTCAGAGAATTAAATTGCGTGACAAGGCGCCATCAATTCAAATAAAACAGCCTTTTCAATCATAATTTTTTTGGCAAAAATGAAGGAATGAATTTTTTTTTATGGGAAACACAGTCCCAAATCAATGTTTAGGGTTCACCACAAACAGGCGTAACGTTTGTGAGGCAACGATCGTGTCCAATCGGAGTGCTTGTGTCGTTCGTGCATCAACCATTTACAAAAATTCGAAACCTAAAAAAATTTCTAACCTTTCTGCAAACAAACGGGAGAATCTTATCTGATTTAATTAAATTCATGGCAGCTGTGAAGAAGTAGGACTATCATTCAAATTACCTACTCCTATTGGTCTTGTTGTTTGTTGGCTTCTGAAAGATTTTTTTCTGAAAAAAACCCAACCAAAAGTTTACTTGTTAGCTAGCTATCTTCTCATGGATTCTATCTCTATCTAGAGTCATTTCGTGATCATACCCGCCAACCAACCGCAAAAAAACGAAAAGCGCATGTGCTACATAGGGCGTCATTGTCTAGTGAAACATCTTTGGCTATATTTATAGTTTGATTCGATAGAGGCACCACTGTTCAAATCATTCTCATTTGAAACCTTTACTTTTTTGATTGTCCAGATTGCTTTGAAAAAATAAAGCACGATTCTCATCTGGTAGAAAAGAATTTTAGAGAAAAGTTTTCGTGCTTTTCTCCATCTCGTTTTGTGAATTGAAATAGATGGATAAGAAAAAGAAACTTTTCTTATCTCAACAAGAGATGTGTCCATCTATTCATTCATTCAACCTATCAATAGACAATCTATTTATCTATGCACACTACCTACATTTTTGTTATACATTTATCTTATTCTCATCCAGCCTCATCATCCTCATCAACAGGCTCATCATCATTAAACGACAAGCAAGCAGCAACGATCAAAACCAACCAAGCCTAGTTGTTAAAGGAGAGAAGTGCAACACGCAGAACGAAGAACACCCTTCGTGTGCCAATTTTATAGGCAATCATCATCATACATCATCATGGTGATGATCAAACTACTAAACCTAATACGACTCTATAAAAACAATTTATGAAAAAATTCTATTAATTAAAAACTGGCCAACTGTACAGAAATCCAGAGAAATGTCTCCAAAAATATTCATCATCTAATCACCTAACTCAGTTCTACGATTGGTCAACTTCACTTGGCTTGTTTCAATCAAACAATTCAAACAAGCAAGCTGAAAGTCAGTCAGTCAGACGGATAAAACATGAGAATAGATTGATGGACAAAAAGGTTGGTTCGTTTCGTATCCGTGTCATGCTTGATGATGGATACTGTCGATGCCGTTGTCGTGGTTGTTTTCTAGCTCGCGTAATTGACAGTCACCTTTTCTTTGAATAAAAATCTGTTCTAGAAGTCTGAAAAAGATTTTTAATGATTGGCAAATTCATTTTGTTGCTAAAGCTAAAGTTCACTATCCGCCACTTTTTCCACCCACTCCGCCACCGCATTTGATTTTTTCCCGTTTGCTGTTGTTGTAAAACCATCAATTTCTTTGAACAAAATTTTTGTTTTGCTTCTGCTTGAAACAAGACAAGCAACAAGAACAAAGTCAACGCGGCTTATTATTTGCCTGCTAGGATGAAGATGAAGATGAAGATGATCATTATCATTTAGATTACAACTTATACAATAAAGACAGCCATATAGAATTATTATCATCATCATCATAAATTCCAAAGAAGGATCAAGATCGTGATATATCACACAAATAACATACATTGATATTAATAATCATCACAATCATTTCAAAAATTTTCTTCTCACAACACGACCAACACGTATATCATTCAACACATGGATGGGATGCAGGTCATTGATGTCGATAGGTTGAGGTGAAATAACCCAATCTGAGCCATTTTCAAATCCAAAAGTTTGCTTTCTCTCTTCCTTTGCTTTTGGTAGAAAAATTTTAAATTACAAATTTTTAAGAACAATGAGCAGAATGGTTTGTTCATTGGTGATCTCTCTCTCTCTCTCTCTCATGATTTGGGTTTGACTCCCAAAATATTTACTCCAATCAGATGGTAGTGAATCGCAATAATCGAGTCGAGTTAACATAAAAATCGAAACGCATTCTCAACAAAAGAAAGATCATTTCACTTCAAACTTTTGCTCTGCTATTGAGATCAAGAAATTATTTTGATAATTGTATGAACCTGAATGAACCACTCCTTAAAAAACCGCTTCTCGGTTAATCCGCCGCCACACAGACTTGTACTATACATCCTGTATGTGAATCACATTTACCGTTTTTCCCATTCAAATTAATCACCATGATGAGCTCAAATTATTGTTTTTCATGCACACTGATGCTTAAAAGCAAGCCTAAAAGTTTCTAATACCGAATAGAACACTTGCCAAGTTTTAATCATCCATTCAAACGTACTTTTTTCTACAAAAAAAACATTTCCAATAAAGTTGATAAAAGCTGATTATTGACATTTCAAAGAGCTAGCATTGTTAAGGGCTTCTTGTTTTTCTAAAATTTTAAACTTTCTAACATAAAAAAATACAATCCAATTTCAATGTGTAAGAAATCAATTTTCAAAAGTTTTAGTGTTAAAAAACTTTGCCAACAGTGCCAACATGCAGGCTGTGAGGAAACAATTTTCTGAATGAATCGTTTAAGCACGCCCAACACAATCTTTCTTTCATCTGGAAGATTGAACGATTTTTTTAATGTGATCAACTCAGCTATAAGCAACTTGGTTCCGGAAGTTTAGCCAACAACTTCAGATCAGATGATTCAGTGGAATCAGTTTAATCGAAACACTTGAATTTTCTCTCTTCAATTGGTGTTTGATAAAACTTTTTGATAAGCTTCTTTTTTGTTTTGTTTCAAGCACATCACAGGCAGAATACTAATATCATGTTGAGACACATTATTTCAAACACGTAAAAAAAATCGTTTGTGTTGCAGCATTGTCACTATACGGGGCTTAGAAAGCGGCAGCACAACAAGTAATTTATCTACTTTTTATTATTATTTTAGCTACTTCACGAATTGAAAACAATAGGAAGAAGGAGAGATACCTGAAAGAATGCTGCTTACTTGTTTGGAATGATAAGAAAATCGTGATCCACCCGCAATTGTTCTGTACAGAGATTGTGCTTTATTGATCCTATTTTTTCAAAGGTAATGCACGAAGTTTTAATAATTTCTTTTCAGCTTTAGCTTTGTTTTTGTTTCACTACTGATTTGTTTGAGAAAAACATTCAACATACAAGATGATCTTTCTTTTAGAAACAATTACTTTTACGGATGCTGCCGTTACGAAACTAATAAACTCGATTCAATCTCAACACTGATCTCAATTATTTTGAGAGAAATAAACCTTTTCTAAAAAAATTCTTTTGATTGGTGCCAAGCCTTGTTTTTTAGATTATCATTACCATAATCATAATAATATTTCTCTCTCTCTCTTTCCACTTGTTTCAAATAAAACTCAGCACAAAACTTGGACTCGTTCATCTTCTTACCGATTAAACTCTTCTTCATTGGTCAATCTATCTTAAAAAACCTTATTTTAGAATCAATCGAATTTTTAAGCTTTGAATCGATTGAATGATGGTCAATAATGGTCATTGAGCCTCATATTGCACCATAAAAACTAAAAAAAAACCCGGATTCTTTAGAAAGAAGCATCAAAGGTTGTTGTAGAAGTATTGATTGCAATCACCAGATTGACCAGTGGCTTTCTTTATTATGATGAA
Source organism: Octodonta nipae (assembly GCA_034190945.1). Lineage (NCBI taxonomy): Eukaryota > Metazoa > Arthropoda > Insecta > Coleoptera > Chrysomelidae > Octodonta > Octodonta nipae. The sequence continues at coordinate 151,414 of JAVLUE010000157.1, forward strand.
GCAAATACTACTAGATAGCTACTTGAGAAGCATATTGAACACCACCATTCTTCTCAGTGGGTTGGGGTAGGTATTCTCCACCGCCACCATACCCATCAACAAGCGACCTTTTGAGAAAGTTAGCTACATACTGTATATGAGAAAACGATAAATTCTTTCAACTTGATACTTGAACTTTGTTATCGGAACGTTTTTCAGACAACATACACCCTCAACCGCCACCGCAACAACAAGTCTACTTCAACCCGGATCTTACTAGAAAAAAACTCTCTCTCTCTCTCTCTCAAATTACCTCTCAAAAGGATATTAGCGTGTGTTTGTGTGTGCGTGCGTGCATGTGTCTGATGCAGCACACAATGCATCTTCTGTTTGATTCATTCTCCATTATTGATTATCAGCTTTTCAGGGAGAATTTCTTCAAGCTATCCTTTTAATCAAATTCTTTTCTTCATTATTCAATAATTCACTCATTGATTTTTAAGAATCTCAATACTTTGCTGGCGCGCCTATTTCACTGAATACGATTAGGCCAATTCAACTGTTTTTGTCTATTAATTTAATAAAACTTGTTTTTGGTCAAATAAGGACCGAGGTTTGACATTCAGAATTTAGTTTACTCTAAACTTGTGAATGAACTGTAACTAGTTGAAATGTAGAAAGGAAATCATAAAAAATTAATTGATGCTCTCGATGAGTCATGATGAAAACAATCATCAGGTCAAAGGTTGTTTATCGAGAAAAATAAAGTGATGGTGGGTCGTATTTAATGTGATGTTTTACTTCAAATTGGTTCACTGCTTAAGCACATTGCTTAAACGGATCAATTTCAATGGGAAAAATTTGAGAAATGCTACTAACAAAGATTTGGTCAAAAAAAACTTTTGGGAAAATCAATAATAAATATAATAAAAATCCAGGTGTTTGTAGAGAATAATTTTTATTTATTAGTTTGAAGAATTTCATCTGCCACCAGAAGAATGAATCGGTTTTTTTTTTTTGCTCATCAAGAAGCGTGGTGTGAAAAAGGTGTGAAATTTCACATAAAATGTTTCACCCATAATGGGGTGTGTTGGCTTGGTTTCAAAATCAACTAAACATCTGCCTTTAAGAAAAGTTGACTCATTTTTTGGTGAATTACTTCTCTCACCTGAGTCAGTTAAAGTTTGTTTGAACAAAGTAAGTGATGTTCTCATGTTCAGATAGAAGATCATCATCATCATCATCAATAACATGCACGTGCCAATCTTGTTGTATGTCTAGTTTGTTGGAAAATGGCATGTCACACGTCATGCCAATGACTAAGTGAAATAAATTGGATCATTAACCATCAAACAATCTATTTGTTGACAAGCTTATGTTAGGCTTTCATTTCATTCAATTCTGTTTTGAGTGAGATGTGTGATGATGACCACCCACATTCCTCTGACATTGTTACATCAAATTAGTTCAATGTCTAAATATTGTGACAACGGGTACAATACCAACGTCTTTCCTTTAAACATTCTCAATTTGACCTTTTTTTTTGTGTCCTCTTCAATAATTGAGTGTCACTTTTTGTTGCCTTTAATCAATGACAGGCGCACGTGCCATTCTAGAGAGATGTCACTTTGAACTTCTCCCCCTCTGATTCTGTAAGATTTATTTCACTAATTACCTCTAACAAAGATTATCTTTGTTAACAAAAAGAAGCAGCTGGTTGGTTTCTAGCCCAAAAAAAAAAAAACAGTGGTTGTCTATTTTTACGAGCTCACTTATCAATCAACAAATAAACAGACAGAAGACCCAGCAAGCAAGCAAGCAAGCAGGCAACATCTAAAATAAGAGCAACTTCTATATTCAAAAATTGCTCTTAGGTTTGTCATCAGCCATAAAGCAAACCGTTTTTTAGGTAGAATAAAGTTTTTAAAAATACTTTCACTATGCTATCAAGCATAAATGACACATAATACAAATCCTTTATTTCAGTTAGTTTGGTTTAGTGTGTGTGGTCAAGCATTCAGCAGCAGCAGCAGCAGCAGTCATCAAATCCTATTTGTTTTTAAATCAATCACCAGTTTTGATTTGATTCAAAATTATTTGATTATAAACTTTGCAACATTTTGGTCCAGGTGTGTAGGCAGGGAGATGATCGTTCATAAAAACATCCGTCAAACAAACATTGTTTCAATTTATTTTTAAAAAATCAAAAAGATTGAAAATGGTTCAGTCTGATTCTGACCTTGTCTTGGGTAGATCTATTCTGTTTATTTTTAGAAACAACTTATGTTGATTGGTGAAAGAAATTCAATCGATTGCAATAAATTGAATATCCATTCTATTTTTATCACTTTCCCTTTAGCAAACAATACTAGATTTATTTTTGTTAAAAAACCCTCGTGTATTGGGTTTGTCTCTTGAGATTTAGAGAAAAAAACTCTTTGAATTTAAACTACATTATTGAAATGCGAAATAGTGTTGATAAAAATTTTCGATTCACTTTAACGTGTCGATTTGAATCGTGATTTCCGTTCGTCATCGATCGCACAAATTGGCAAAAAAACTGTATTGAACAAGCAAAATCAAAACAAACAGCTAGACATGAAGATAAATAGGTGTCTTCATTGTGCGTGTGTGGCTGAATGGCTTGAAGAAGATTCCGTCGATCAACAACTTGATCACGAACATTAAAATCAAAGCCCATATTCATCATTCTATGGCATCGTGTTGTCGTCATCATCATCTTCGTGGTTCTCAAGAAAAAAATATTGAGGCTCTAATAGAGGTTTCAATTTGTGCAATTTAACAAGACAAACAAACACTTCAAATATAACCAACATATTCATTCCACAACGTTTTTGGTGGCGACGAAAAAAAAAAAAACTACCGTCGGTAAAACCTCAAACAAACGTCATCCTAAAATGATCATGGGGTTTTGTGCATCCAAAAATCTTCTATCAGTTAGGTGCATCAAATCGTGATCGATTCATTTCAGTATGATCGTTTCGTTGTTTGCCCACACTCTATTTTTCAAGGCAAACTTTTTTTGAGTTTTTAAGAAAAGTCTGTTCAGTTAAATTGGATGGTTGGCTTGTTTTAGATGATATTTTTCAATGTGTAATACCCGAACTCTAATTAAATTTACGCACACAAACAAACAAACAAATCTATCCATTCATTTTTTTTTTTTGGTTCATTCACTGAATTCGATCTGGTTTAGGTACAATTTTAAACAAAAACGTGAATTCGAGAAGTCTAGCTGAAAGTTCATCCGCAAAAAAAAAAATCGTGCACTTACGATACAGAACCAGGTTTCCACCAACTTTATTCACTGGTGCTTTAAGCTGCTTCAGTCAAGTTTTTTCTAATTGTGAAGATTTATCAAGCGATGAACGGCAAAGGTGAGTTGAGCACAACCAAAAAAAAAAAAAAAACGAAAGAAAAAAAACTTAAACAAAGTTTATCACATAGAAAGGAAGTTTGTTTTTGTATGTTTGTGCTTGTCTTTTATAAAACAAAAAATTTTCATTTTTTTGTTTTGTTCAAGTTTAAACGTTAAACCTAAGTGTTTAACATGGAATTTACTTTGATTTACTTGAAAATTTTAATAATTAATTAATTTTTTTTATTAAACATGAAACGAGCTTTACTTTGGGCCGTTAAATAAAATCTATAATTAGGTTAAAAATCGATCACAACTGGTCATTTATTTTTGCTCACAATCCAAATAATAAGAGAGTTTAGTTTTCAACATCGATATTATCATCATCATCTTCTTCATCTTGTTTGATTTTTTCATGTCGATTCGAAAAGAAGAGTAGTTGCTTGTTGGATTTTTTTCTTGGTCATCAGATTTTTGTATGAAAACCTCTTTTCGGTTCGGTCAGATTTATTCAGAACTTGGTCATTGACAATTAATTCATCATCCTGCTGCTGCGGCTGGAAAGAATCAGATTTTTGACGATTTTTTTCAGTTTGTTTTTCATCAGTGTAATGATCAGAATCATAATTCTGTTCGACCACATCGATTTCCATTTCTTCGACATTTTTCTGTTTTTCTCTGTAGCTCAGAGGTTGGCTAATTTTTTTCTTTGGAGTTTTGCTCAGCTTACAGGCGTTACGAAGTCTAGTGGTGTGCAGTGGAGGACGACCTCGAACCGGTTTTGGCCATTCCGACAATGATTCCAGTTTTCTTGACACTCTGCAAACATGTCATTGTCGCCCAAAGAAGATTTCTTTGATGGAGATGTTGATCTTTTGTTGAGGCCGAGATAGAATCGTCACTGTCGTCTTCGCCACAGCCGTTGATCGCTTCATTGCTGCCATCGTCGATATCGTTGGATTGGAGAGCGGATGGTAAGCCGCTAGCTCCAAAGAATGGGTTAGCATATGCCGACGAAGGTCACAGTTTCTTCGAAACTCTTTCCGCAATCAGTACAATTGTATGGTTTGATATCCGTGTGCGTCAACAAATGAGTTTTCAAATTAGAACGTTGATTGAATGATCGACCACAGGTGGGACATTTGTGAGGCGAATCATCCATGTGTAAGATTCGATGCACGGCCAACGTTCGTGATTGGCAGAAACCTTTGCCACACTCGTTACATTTGAATGGTTTCTCCTTTGAATGAATGTAGCTAAGTTTGAGAAAATGAATGAATGAATTAATTATAGAAAAAGTTTTAGCTTTAATTTTAGTTTAAGGTTTATAGTTTTTAAAGAAAGAATGAGCTTTTCTTTCATTGCCATACCGATGGTCGCGTAGATGTCTTGACGTCTAAACGCTTTGTTACAGATGTCACATGTGTAGGGCCTTTCATCGTATGGGTTCTTTCGTGTATCAGCAGATTGTATGATTTGGTGAAACGTCGCTGACAATATCGGCAGATAAACTCTTTTTTTGGACGCGATGAGATCCGATTGACACGAGCCAATTTCCTAGAAAAATAATCCACCAATTGTGGGTTTTGGTTTTGCAAAGTGTTCAGCAACGATTGAGAATTGAAATTAGTCGATGTCAATAGATGAAATGGATGACTAGCTTGGTGACTGGGATTGTTTGAGCCAACTGTTACACTGTTACCGCTGCCATTCATCATCATCATGCTTGTTGCTTTATCCGGTAAAGTGGTGAATGTTGTTCCCCCAGAACTCATCAGTGTCAACATTTTGGCATTAGTTTCGAGTGCCGATGATGCTACATCACGAGATGCAAACATTACATTCTTCTGGTTCAACAACAATGCATTGTGTTGGTCATGTTTGGTAATTTTTGTTTCACTGGTGTTTCGCTTTCCTTCCACCGCCGATTCTGCCAATCGAGAAAAATCAAACTTGGATTTGCTCGACTGCTTTTGATTCGATTGTTGATGAAGATGAACGGGAAGATTTTTCAACGAACCTTGATCATTCAAAGTTTTTGATTTATCTTGATGAGCATCGAGATGAGAATGGCTTAAATCTATTCCACAATCATCGACCACAAGATTTTGGTTGGTCGCTCCATTCGTCATTCGCGAATCTGTTGGCATCTCTACTGTCTTAGTCTTGTGATAAAGATGAGATGGAAGAACATTGCTATTCTGATGATGAGCATGAGGATGATCACTTTTGTGGTTTTGAAAAGCAAACTCTTTCGACTGACGATTGGCTATTAGCGGTGAGAAATGAGGTGAAGCAGGCCCATTATTGAAATTGATCAATGGTATGGTTGAACTAGAAAACTCTGTCGTTCCAAATGAGCCAAACTGGTTAATTTTGGCTGAATTGATCAATGATGAAAGTACGGCAGCCGAAGCCACTGCCGCCGCTGATGTTGGAGGTGAAGGCGGTTGCTGCCCATTATGGTTATTAAACAAAGCCGTACCATATGGTGGTGGCAAAAATGTGGCCAAATGACTGGGACTCATCATCGATAGTAATTTACTTTGCAATGCAAGCTCTTGTTGTTGACTTAGAGAAGATGGTGATAAAGGATTTCTGTGGCTAGTTTTCGATCGCTAGGCTCGATAATGATTGGTGAAGATGATGATGATGATTGTTGTTTGAAGACAAGCATAATGCTGGTCGCTGTGGCTGTTGGTTGGTCATAGCTAATGGCGTTCCTGTTCGCTTATTGTTACTGATTCCAGATTGACTTTTGGTCGATTTCAACGGAAATGGCAATGAGCCGACTGTGCTAGTTGGTGCTGTGCTAGTAGCTTTTTGACAAGACGATACTGCAGATATCAAAACTGATGAATTCGAATGAACAAGTGGCGCTTGTTGCTTTCCAAACAATGAGATCTCTGGCATCAAATTAGCCTGATGATGGTGATTGGGGTTTTGGTTGGAGTGGTGGTTCGAATTGACATGATGATGATGATGATGATGATGATGGTGGTGGTGGCTGTGGTGTCTGGGAGAGCGTAAAAAATTTGAAGCTGGATCGGCCAACTACTAACGTGTACCATGATGGGTTTGCTACACCAAATGAACAAACAACAGTGATTAATAATCATTCAAAAAGATTAAAAAACACAGATAATATGGAAATCAAACAAAACTGAAACGTTTAATAATAAATCTAACTGGCAGTTGTTGCGGTTAATTTGCTTGCTCTTTTACCTAATCAGTCAAAGGTCAGTGAGAGTTGGTTGTTTTTTTCTATTGGCTCAAATCTTATCTGATCAAAGCAAGATTTTTCTTGTTTGACCAGTGTCTAATTACACCTTGGTTTCAACTCTAATTGAGATGCAAATAATTTCCAGATGGTGCTTTCTATTCATATTTTGCTCCATCAAAGTATTGATGAGAGATTTTTTTAAGCCATTTTCTAGATGAACTTTAAAACTGATCGATCGCTTAAGCCCAATGAAAACTATATTTATGGAAAAGTTTCTGTTTTTTGGAAACTCCAAGAGAGACATCAGATTTGATTGAAAAATCTCATCCTTCTTTGCACGCTTGTTAAGGATGTGAGTGAGCAAGTGTCAAGTGGCTTATTCTGCTAATAATCCAACTGTTAAATGCTAGGTTTTTTCCCACGCCGACAAAAAGGTAGAACAAAAAAACACTGGTAGAATCATTGATTGTATTGAGAACATTTTTCTATTATTTCATTTGCCGCCAAATGAAATCAGATAAATCTTTTTATTTAGCTTGCTTTAAATTTATTACCGGTTAATAAAACATTCATTCTATCTGAACACACAGAACAACAACAACAACAACAAAAAACTAATTCCAAGTTTTAAGCTTGACCCGACCAAAAGTTTTGATACTGGCTCCTGAACTCACACGAGCTAAGCTTTTTTTCTCAAAGCTTTCAATTATTTGTCTGATTCAGTTTTTGCTCAAATCTGTTGTTTATTTGTAACAAAACAAGAAAAATAAATAAATAACTTGTTCCAGAAAAAAAAGAGATTCAGAGGCGCGACAGATGATCATCTTTTGTTTCTTTATGTTTTTTTTCCTCTCAAAAGAAACCAATTAATCACCGGGGAAGACAAACTTGACTTTTCACAAATTTGTCCTCAAAATTGAAACCCAATAAAACTCCAATAAAAGAATCTTTTCACGAAGAGAGTCACAGTTTATTTTCAAGTGGCCCACACAATAGATTTTAATTTAGTTTACTGCAACAGCACACACACACACACACACACACGCAAAACTTTTGACTTTCTAATGGGCCTTTAATTGACTCTAAAGATTTTTCAAAAGTCAAAAGTCACTTGGTGGTGGTTGTTTAACACCACCAGATGACTCAAACTACATTCGATCTTAGGTATTGTTTGCTTTTTTGTGGTTTTTTGCTCTATTCTAGACTGTTCGTTTGTGACAACAATGGAAACTGTATTAATGGTGTTAATGTTAGGCTTGAATAGTGAATTTTCTAAAGCTCAACAAGACCCACAATGGACAGTTTGGTTATCAACAAACGAAAAAAGAAAATTCTAGCTTTTTTAAGGCTCTTGTCACACAACTTTTTTTGTTTTAAATTCTTTGTGCTTTTGAGCTACTAGTCATTAGCATTTTCATTTGATTTGTTTTTCTCTTTAAAAAAATTTGAAGCTGTTGTTGATCATCTTCATTGATGAGATAAAATCTTCAGATTCAACCAAAAGTCAGGCAAACTGCTGTGAAGAAGCATGCAACAAGGTCCCATCAATTAAGAATAGGTTTTTTTTGATCGATCTGTTTCTCTTAGTCCAAGAGCAAGCATAAGAAATGCTCTGTTTTATTGTTTTTGTATTTGCTTTAATCATGCTATTTTTGGTCGAGATCTACTGGTTGTAGATGTTTTCTTTAAGGTCAAAACTTTTCATTATAATAATCGATGATTTTTGTTAACACAATACATCATTCTAGTAAAATTCTTCTGTTCCAACACACAAATTCCAAAAGATCAAAACGATTGATTTGAAAAGAAATTCAATGACCATCGGTCAAGTGTCAAAAGCGCTGACGCTTGTATAAATCCATTTTAATAAAAAAAACCTAACAATAAAGAAAAAGTTCACTTGAAATGTCATTTCTTCACTGCTGTTGTTTCACCTGTGGTCTAATGGCCGAATGACCTTCCAAGTTTGTTCTCCAAACAAACTCTTTGACCAACCGTTGGATGATGATTTTATCGGATTGAAAAATAAATAACAGCTTCTTTCAAACCGCATCATCGAATATGATTGCAGGTGCATCACCTTTCTTTTGATTAGTCTGAAAAAAAATGAAATCTCCGTGAAACAAGCAGTGATTTTTAATAATAGATCCAAAGGTCCAAAGATAATGATGCACCTGTGGGTTTGTGTGTACGTTTGTTCAACTTGTGTGTCATAGGTCATTCAATGGAATCTAAGGCCGATCTAAGAAGGTCAATACACATATATGACACATTCCAAAACGCTAGTGTTACCTTGATGAATTACACATTCTCAACATGCTGTTTCGTTTCAGTTTCTCACTTTTTGAACTAACTGTTTTAAAAAATTTTCATTGAATTGTGTTGAGCTGATTTTCTATTATTAAATCCAAAATTAAATTAAATTAAACTAAATGATTTCAATTTAAAATCGTTCAAACTAATTTTTTTTTTTTCGAAGTTTTTTCGAATTTTTGATAGTCTATTGAAGTGTTTCACATGTTGTGATAAAAATGCTTAAAATGTCAAACAAACACTTTTTTGCTACTTTTTTCTGCTGATTTCGGTTTGTTTTGGCTGAGCTGAGGTTATCATTGAAAACACTCAGATTTTGTCTGAGCAAGGTCTCCACTTTATTCCAACTAGGCTCAATTTGGACTAAACTTTACTGACATTAATGAAAAAACAACTTAAATAAGATTGATTTTTGTTTTTGATGAAGAAAATTCATCGGCAAATTTCTCTTTGATCCAGGTTTGGCGTTTGGTGCGTGTCCTCTTCACTTTTTGCCGCTATCTTGATTTTTCACGGCAACGTTCTTTTATTGTTAATCTGTTTGTTTGGTTAGTCAACACCATTGCAAAAAGGTTCGTTTGTTTTGTACGCTTGATGTCGATGAAATCAAAACCTGATGATGAAGTTGATGACGATTCTCTTCAAGGACAGAAACAAAGAAGCCAATCATCGAGCAAAAGAAAAACAAACAAACAAACAATCATTTTTGTTTGAACATTTAATTGATCGGAAGCTTGAGGACCTTTCGAAGAAGTTCTATTCAATACTCTCTCTCTCTCTCATTCATATGCTTTAAAGGTGTTAATGGCGTTCACTTTAATTCGAATCAACTAACTCAACTCAACAATTCAAAAACAACGACAACTTTGCCATTTTTTTTATCGAATTCAATTGAATTGAGTGAACGAGTGTTGGCTGTTGATAAAATCGTTTATTGTCATCATCAACCATAATTATTATCCATCATCATCATAATTTTCAAGCAAAACAAACAAAAATCAGAAATATTTTTGTTTTTTTTATCATCGCTGCAATAAAGCGGTAAAACATCTTTGATGTTTAATATGTTTGTTTGTGCGGTTGTTTGGTTGTGTGTGTGGCACCCAGACAAACACCAGAACACATTATGCGCGACAATCAATGATTTCAACAGATTTTGTTTTTCTTTTCTGTTGATAATTTTCTTGGTTGAATCAAATCAATCAAGATAGGTGGCAGCGATGACTCTCAATACTTTTAGTTTTTTATCGCTCATCAGAAATTTCGATCAATTTACAATCGGGCGTCAAAAGAGAATCAGCAAAGCAATATGGCATAGTAATAATGTGCTATTAATTGCACTTTATTATCATCATAACGCCACTCGACTACTGTGTGTGTCAACCATAATCTCATTGATTTCAAACTAAAATCTGATGATTGTAAAATATTGAAAATAACTTTCAAATCAACCTGGTGGTTTGTACAATTTTTATTTTCCAACACCACACACCAGACCAAACATTTTGCCATTTTTTCCATTACTAAATTTTCCTCAAACAAATTAAAGTACCTTTTTTTGCTTGACCTTTGTTTTTGATCAATTAGTTTCGGGTCGGAAAAACATTGCAACTCATCGAGCGACAACAGATTTGGTTCAGATTCCAATCCATCATCAACATCAAATCAAAGCATTAGAAGAAAAAATTTCCGCAATTCTATTGAATAAAAGGAATGTTGTTTTGCGCAAAAAAAAAAAACTCATCATTGTTTGATTAAACAACTTCAAAGAAAAAAAAACTAGACACAACACTTTTCTCACTCTCGTCACACACACGTACAATTTTATTTCAAATTAATTACCATTACACACTTTTGCCATTTCACAAAATCATCTCTTTTCAAGCAAACGCCGAATCTTTTAAATTTTCTTTCTCTCCCAAAACTTGGACTTTTGAGCTTCACAGAAGAGGACCAAAAAGTT